>VZTL01012392.1:0-38552 GCA_013400535.1 Scopus umbretta
AAAAAAAAAAAGGAGTGGTCCTTGCTTTCTGGTTAAGTAGGTGCTTACCAGGAAACCAGTATCACTGCACATGCAAAAGATGTTCTGTTCATGAGTAAAAGGAGCTGACACTATGTTTACTCTTCTGAAAAGACAGTCCTATGGAAAGTATGTTTTCTGTGTTGTCAATAAACACATTTCAGTTGTTGAACATCGACAGGATCAAACCAGGAAGAATAGAGCTTCGTACTCCAGGTAAAACTTCAGATGACAAGGGCCAAGGTAAACAGCTGAATGAATGCTTTTAAAAAGACCTCAAGTGAAGACTGAGAGATGAGGAGCAATAAGAACAGAATAATAGTGTCATTTTAAGGGCATTTGAGAACAGGATCACATTTATACCTCATCTCTATGAAAAGTGTAAGCCAAGAATAGCAGCCTTGCCCTTCATTTGCCTCTAAATACAAACTGCTGCCCTCCCAGTTGCCCTCTTCTTTAGGCTGACAAAGGCATTCTCATTGCTGATCAGCAAAACAGTTTGAATCAATCTGGATTAAAATTAATCATTACTGTCTTTTCTTTCAAGCTAACTTTGAAGTGGACCCATTCTCCCATTTAGTTCATTGCTTGGCGACGCAGATACTTACACTGGCAGCAGGCAGGGAACAACACAGGGACAAGAACAAGCGTTTGGGAAGAGGGAAAGGGCAGGGCGGTTCTTTTTGGCAGCAATGCTATGCTGCTTGCCGAATTGCAACGTTAAAGCCTCCCATCCTGACTGTGTCAGGTTATTTCTGCTTATGCTAACAGAACCAAAGCAGATCAAGCTATGCTGAGTGGGAGGCTTGGACAAGGCAATCAAAAACCGCACTGTTACAGTGGCTGGAGTGTTCACTGGGAATGAGGTCTCGAGTAGTAAATAGGCGGTTTAAAAGCCAATAGCGGCGCAATCAGTAGTGCAGCCTTTGTGAAGAGATGTGGAGGCCAAATCCAGATTTGTGCTGCAGCTGGTGAGCGCTGTGCTGCCGACACAAAGCAGCTCTAACGCCGGGGTAGCCAATTAATGCAGCGAACTGGCACAGCACGTCTTACGCCACTGCTCTCCTGGCAGCTGGCGTTTCTCTGCCTGGAAAAGGGAGCGTAGTCAGATCATCCCTGATCTGTGACTCTCTTAACTGTCCCAGGGGCCCTTATTTGTCGGTACAATCCTGAGTCTGTGTATCTCATTTAAAATTGCCATAAGAACGGAATAGGAGTGAATGCGTACGCCTCCAGGCTGCTTCTGTTCTGAGCGAGCTGTGCGCTGTTTGGCTGCATGACTTTTCTTGTTTCACAAATATGCCCGCTAACAGAGAAAACTGAGAAAAGTAAATACTTTTCAGTAAAATAAAATCATTCTCTTTATTGTTTATGTACACTGGAACACTTGCTAAGTGATAGTTTAAAACGTGTATTTGATGGAAACAAGAAATCCCTTGCGATTTGGAATATACAAAGCACTTGAGAGCTACCCGATAACGTTACAGTGCATAGAAAGTTCACTTCCTAGGGCTCGCTGGGCAGGAGAAGCCACATAGCTTCTTACAGAGGCATTTAAAGCACAGAATTACCCCATCTTTTTCCATGAAGTATGAAAAACATCATTCAAAAAGAAAGTATCTTTCACATGATCAAAAAGTCACCCCCATGATGTGACAGATGTCCTTCCAGTCAAGAACAAAGCAATTGCGTGATTGACGGTTCCTTGTGTGGTCAGCGATGGGACGAGATACGTGTTCACCAGAGCCAGTGCCCTGGCAGGAAGCCCACCCCGTCAAGGAGAGTAACGCCACTGTGGTGACGTGAGGGAAGGGTCACAGCCCTGCGAGAGGGTTCACCTAGGGACTGCCCGGATGGAGCGCCGACCTGTAGCCTGCTTACACCACTGTGTTTTCAGGAAAGAGGGAAACAGGGAGAAGGCTTGAGACTGGTGAACTGTTCTCACTGCTAGGGAAAAGTGAGAATTCATAATGTGGGATGACCTTGATGTCTTCATTACCATTGCACAATGTTCAGAGGATATTTCTTGGAGGCAGCTAAACACTGTGACCTGTAGATCATAAGGATGCAGCGTGTTACCGATCCATAGAGCTGAGCAGCATTCTTTACACTTGTAAAATCATATTATTGAACTGCCTCATTTGGCCAAAAGAATTCACTGACAAGAACTGATGAAGAGATGTCTTCTGTATGTGTTTGCTCATACTGATGGTGATTCCGGGTTCATGAAATACTTCAAAAGTTCAAGGTGCTTTTGCTGTAATCAACATGCTGCAGGGAACAATGAAACTGAAAAAAAATCTGCTCGTCCTTTGTTCCAGCCTTAGAACCAAATTCTGCAGTCAAGAAGGAAAATGTGCAGTTTCCTTTGTTAATACAACTTCTAATCATATCTGTGCACATGAGAAGTGTTTGAAATTATTCCAAACTTTTACCTCTTCATTTCCTCGAATCCATATTTGCAGGAAAGACTATTTTAAGGCTATGGATCCACATTTCTACCAAAATTCTTTATATTTAGAATTTACCAGTGGCCTTATATAGCATTCTTTTTTACATGTTTCTATTCCTTCAGCTTTCCTACTCATCTGTCACAAACAATTAAATCACTGGATTTTTCATTGTTTGAAATAACTGGTTGCATTACCATCTGGAAACAATACATTTTAAGTGCATAATTACGGATGTTTGAAATCCCAGGAATCCAACTTTATATGCACAGGACTAGGAGGCAGCATGCTCGGAAATGTATTATCAGCTGCATGATGAACAGCTAAGAGGAAAGGAGGAACAATTCTCAACTGCTTCTCTGCTGTCTTCCCGCCACTAGCTTGAGAAAGCTGAAGTCAGATTTGAGTCCAGAGCAGGTGAGAACATTTTAGACTGCTCTCACTTGCATTGAATTTTGACGATTGTGGTGGCACAAGGGGACCCTAGTTGAGCTGTCCCTAAGTCCTCACCCTTCTTAGAGCTCAGTTCTTGTATGAGGCTGGAAAATTAACTTTGCATTAGTTTCCAGGAAGCGCAAAAAAATGAAGCACACTACACAACAGGACTACTGAGGATAACAGTGCGCATATAACTTCACAGTGGAAAATGTTTCGAGATTCTGAAACAGAAGCTGCAATATATGATATTGAATTTCTACAGAACCAGCACATCTCAAAGATATGACAGTTAGTCAAAACCTAGCTAAAATGTCAACTATTAGCTAATCTTTGACTAGTCCAAATGGCTGACTCCATCCCCTTTTCCATCCTTTCTTTCCTTACATATGACCTATTTCACAATATATTAATTTGCCACGATATATTCCAACTGAAAAGAATCAGACAGGCCCTCCAGCTTCACTAATGACAGCTGCAGGTCCAGATCAGCCTCAGAAATCACACCAGAGATATCCTTTATACTGCCAAAAAAGGTATCAAGCAACTAAAAAAAGCAAAAAGAGTTCACTACATACAGGCCCAAATACACCATCAAAGGTAGACTCCATTTAGCTTTGATTTCATAGTGTTTGTATTCCCTCTTCCCCATAATCTTTCTGATTTTTTTTTCCTAGGATCACTTTGGACTGAAAGACATTTAGTTTCTAGTCCTTTCAAGTCACTGTGTGCCAGGACACCCATCAGTCAGTTCCCCTTCTTTTTACATGGTCCATATTTATACAAGACGAGATCGCGGAAATTCTCAGCCATACACACTTAAGATGTCAGGAGTTTGGTCTCCATGCCTTCTATCTGCCAAAGCTTTTCACCTTACTGATCTGATGGCACGATGGACTAGTATTCAAACTAATAACTAACACTTAGAGAACTCTTTAGTCACAGACAATATGCTGGATTTGTGGTCTCTGTGAGACTATAGTCAGCTAAGAAGCATGGGGAGAAAAGAATCACAAGAAGTAAATTGGATATCACATAAAGTGGTTGATGGTAAAACTTGGGGATGGGGGAAAGGTTCTTTCCAGAAACCAGACCCCCTGTAGCTGCAGCCACAGTGGAGCAAACCCTCAGCTGGATGTACAACCTGACCTGACCATGCAGTCTGTGTCCCATTTAAAAGATGTTGGGGAAAAAAATTTTTGGCTTTTTCTTTGCATTATGGTTGTGTATTGCAAAGCTCCCAGACAGTTTCAAGACCCAGCGTGCTAAGTAGTGACCACACAGATGTCTAAAAAATTTTCTTGCCTCAAAAATTTTTGTACTTTACAAACACACTAATATTTGTAAACTTAGCTAGTTTACCTGTTACCGGATAGCAGTTTTCTGGTGGCATCATAAAAGAACTTACTCTTAAGGTGTCTCTAACAGAGACCAACAAAATGGCCTAATGGGTTTTAACCAGCGACTACTCCCACTGCTTCCTCACACAGACAACAGGCAATGTGATTAAAGGGGGAAAGATTTATTTTGTCAGTTAATAACCACTGACATTCCAAACGCACAAAAAGCACAAAATATAAATTTCAGAGACTCCACATCTTCTTTGTTTGTGTTCAGAGGTACAATAAAGATGAATGATCAGGTGTTACCAGCTTTGCAAACCCCATTTAAGCTCCTGGAGTCTCTTTCCCAAACTATTCAGGGTTGACATACGATAACCCTTCTATTCTTAGATATGAAAAGAAATAAATCGAACCCTGATGGCTGCATCCTACTATCAGACTTTGTAACAGACTCAGTACTAGTTGGCATTCAGTACTAGCTGGCTGAGGAAAAAAGCTCAAATCTCTGACCTGCATACCATCAAATGCCTGCTTGATTAAGTGCTTTTCTAAATCAACAAGTTAAAATCCACACAACCAAGTTTACCTCTGTGAAATTTATTTCAGGACAATAAATTATGTCTCTTCTGTGCAGTTTTGTAATGCAGATATCATTTTTATTTGAATTACTGTATGAAATGCACATGCAAAAATCAATATATCAAATTTCCTAAAAACTACCCATGGAATAGCATTTCACACCAGTAATTCCCCCCTATATCTCGGTTCTGTATTACCAGCAGCCTTGTACAGGCATGTAAAACTATGCAAGCTGAGGACAGGTTATTGAGGAACAGCAGAAGACACATGACCCTCTGGGACTTGGCCTTGACATAGCCAATGTAAAGGCACTAACAGAGCATCAAAAAAAACCAAATACCATTTTAAAATAACAAAATTCCTCTTCCAACCAAAAAAAAAAAGGTGAAACAGGACCAAGCATCTGGTGGAAGGACTAACTAGTTGTACGCTCTTGGGCTTCGAGGAAGAGCATTTCAAACTCCCTGGGCCTCTGTGTGTTTCATTGTATGAAGACAGATGCCCTGCACTCACTATGCCTAGCTAAGATACTGCTAAAAGTTGTGTACCATGCCAGACATTTTTAAAGATTTTTAAAAAATTTTATACATTTTGTTCAATAAAGAAACTTCAAAGAAAATCAAGTGTTTCTGAAGTGGGAGAAACAGTCAAACTGAATAAATGCATTTCTTTTCCTCTTTTGAATAAAATAAATGGCATTTATTGGCTCATGATATACTGACTGAGACACACACAGGAAAGAATGTGATTAAATAGCTTTTCATTTGGTGCATTGTTTATGTATTCAGCCCTGATGATAATGTTCCCAAAGACAATCAATCATTGATTTTAATTTACTTTATTGTGCTAAAGAAAAGAGTGAATTAAATGTAGAATTTGTTTAGCCTTTCTCTTGCATTCTGTAATAATCCAGATGGAGCATATACATTTTCTATTTAGTGACACTAGCATGATTAAGCATTAAGACTTAATGAGCAGTGGATTTTTTAGGGTTCATTAATAAAAGTTAAAGATAGAAAAGATCTATTGGTCATCAAGTTTATCTCTGTACTGTGTTTGTGGGTTTACTATACGGTCAATAATGATGTATTATTACTCATTTATACAGAATCGTTTTTGTGAGAGGGACCATAACTGAGAAAGCTTAAATAACTTTAAACTAAGTGAGATCTTTCTATCCCTAAATGGCTCAAAATCTAAGATTTTTTTGTAAGTCCCTGCGCAAGACACAGACTGGATCTGGTGTAGATGGATAAAGAAAGATGACAGTCAAGAAGAGCAAGGTAGGAATAATTCATAGAAAAATACGTTTGACAGAAGGAAGAAGTATATGTGAAAGAGGCAAAAGATAATGCTGCAACAAGAAACAGGAGACTGATTTTAAAACAAAGCAATATGTAACAGAAGGCACACAGAGAAGAGTGAAGGGTCTGGGGAAGGAATTGTGGTGACTCAACTGGGTTATTAATTTGTTTCAACGCAAGGATGATGAATTACACCAAGCATTAGACCTGGACGTTGTCTAGCTAAAACCAGAAAATGGCTACATACAGTTGTAACATAGGTACAAGGGTTTTCTGGGGGTGCATTTTGAAATTAAAAAAAACCCAAACCCAAACCTAATAGGTGGTTATGTCTCTTAAAACTACTTCTCAATACAGTAGAGTGTCATATGAGAAAGGGCGATATTACAGAAAACCCCACATACATAATCTCTGTAGCTACTCCATCTCTCTGCTTCTCTCCTTAAGACAAAAAAAAGTCAGAACCAGAAACATCATGTAGCAGCACAGTAATATGGTGAATGGTAACACAAAACAGACAAGCAGCACCAAGGAAGGGCTGTAAATTGCACCTAATTTCTAATAATATGTTTCTGGTTTTAATAATAAAATGAATTGACATTATCTGTTTTTACATATGTCCATCTTTACCTCCTAATATACATACTTTCAAGCCTCTACAGTGTCTATCATTTTGGTCCCTTATAACTTGGTACGATTCTTGTCCCGTTTTAGAGACAGCCTTGAATAATGATGAATAGCAATGATAGCATCAGCTTTTATAGCAATGAAAATGGAGTATTTAAATTAGAAAGAGAATTTTTATATCCCATATAGCTGTGGATTTACCTGCAAGTACTCTCTGCTTGACGTATTTCAACGAGCTTGGTCCTACTGCCTCCTCTTAAATATAAATAAGTATGTTTAGTTCTACAGTTGCTATTCTTTATCGTGCTTCCCCTGGTACAGTTACTAGGGGTATCCGTATTCATAATGGTTTGTCTCTGGCCACTACACCTGGAAACAAAGCTGCGTGCAAGCCTAGAGCCATAGGACTACACCACTGAGGATGTGTACCAGTGACTGCACTATTGGGAAAGGGGTTGATTCCCATGTGTATTGTGCACAATAAAATTGCAAGTGTAACAATTGCATGAAATTGTTATTTTCATCTCCTGGTCAGGAAGGAGAGAAATAGCTGGTCCACAGCCAGATTTGAACCTCCACCTGGTTCAAGCCGTACCTGGAGTTTCATTTTTAGTTAAAAAACCCCACAGAATTCACACCACACTGCAACGTCTGCAATCTGTACTCAATTGCCTCATCAGCAGAAGACGGGAAATTGGCTGGTTTGGATTTATAACAGTAGCATAACTCCTGTGAGTCACAGTTCCTCTTGCAGAGCCACAGGCACCGTGGGAGTGCCCCAAAGTGATCACGATTCAGTGTACAAGGACAGCTGAGGGATGCTTTCTGCGAAATGGGCGCTGGAGCTCCCCACCCACCCAATGCTGCCAGGAAAAGGCAGGCACATTTTCTGCCTTAATGGGTGCATCATTTCTTAAAGGTTTGTCTTAACTGGTCCACGTTGCAGCATCCTAATCTTTTGCAGATTGCACTGACAGCCAGCAAAAAAACAAAATGCTGCTGTGCCTTAGACTTGTAAGAAGGAGAGAGGAAGACAGCCCAGATTTTCAAGCGTAGAAATGCTGAGCGTGGGCATGGCAGGGGACAGCCCGTGGTGTGCTCTAGCAATTGTTATATTGTATGTCCTGGAATCATTAAGCCCTGTCAAATATTCCTGAGTTTATTATGGTAGTACCAAGGGGCCCCATTCATGTATCAGAGGTCCAATATGAGATCTGATACACAAACACATTTAATTAAAAGTTGTCAAGACTTGTATGGACAAACAAGGGGGAATTCTTACGCTCACAGCTGTTCAAATTTGCCAAGCCGGATTCCAATAGAAACTGAGTCAGTATGAGGGAGCAACTGAGAACCGAAAAATATTTCCTGATAAAAACACGTGGTTCCTCAACATGAAATAGGAAAGCAAGTCTACATTTACTAAGTTAATGCAATGATCTAAGTCACATGAATTTAAAAATTAAAAAAACTTTCGTATAATCCCTGAAAAATCATGCTTAAATAGCTCATTAGCAGATTAACAAATCTAATCGTTGCGTAATTAGTTTCTTATCTTCTCCCCACTGCGAACCATTTTTAGTTTCAGGAAAATGATTTTCTATACAACATCCTCAATTCTTTATTTTCCTGTTTTTAACAGCTTCCTTAAAAGCCAGTTATTTACTTACTCAATTTCCTTTCCCTTTTGCACATGCAGCATCTTGAGTAATGACTCACCGTTTTCTCTTGGGCAGGTAACAAAATCCTTCTATAGATTATGGGAGCAATGAAAATGATGACAAGCTGCAGTAACAGTATGATAGTTATTGTTCCACATTTGATGGTAGAATTTCAGTATGTATGGGCTCTGAAACTGGCAACTGATGGGAAAATTCTTCCCATTTAGGTAAATGTACCAGTATTTAACTAGCAAAAAATTCTGTTGATGGGGGACTCTGTTCTCAAATAGTAAGTAGGATCATTTCTCACTCCTATCCCCTGCTACCTATCAGGAAAATAGCAGGTGCAGAGAAGAAAAATCAAATCAGGCTATACTTTGGTGTGCAGTAGTGCTGTGGGAATGTAGAAGACTTCAGGAGACCAGAACATGGATTTTTGCTGCTGGTAGCAGCACTGAGCTGTAACAGCACTAATCTATTAGTATCACCACTGCCAATTTAGAGAGCTAGTAGAACTTGCCATACATAATCCTTGGTGCCTTTTAAGGTGAATTGAAAGATGAGTGAAGAGAAATGAGAGAGTGAGAGGGAGAGAAATGTCACAGCCAGTGGCAAAACAGCTGTGATGAGAGGGTATAGAGTGCTCTCACTTATTATCCTAAACTTGTAAATGAGCCTTCTCTCTTACTGTTCTTTGTAGTTATACATGGTTACAAGTGGGGGAAATTATACAAGCAGTTGTGAATGCCCCCTGCCATAGTTCCTGCTACAATAAATTATTTACTTCATTATTTAGTCTACAACAGTACCTAACAATATCAGCTATAAATCAGGCCCCTACTATGCTAGCTGCTGTACACACACACAGTAAAAGTAAATCCCTCTCCTAGTGTGTTTGCACCTCAGGTAAAATAGCAAATGCTTGTTGCCAAGTTGCTTCCTCCAAACCAGATACACATTTTGCGTCTAGAAAGAGGAACTGGCTTTCATCTCATTTGGCCAGCTTTCAGGTGTGAAGTAGGCACGTAAATAACTGCACATTTGCATCATGGCTTCTGTCTTCACTGGGAAACTGAAGAAGCAGCTCGGACACCTGGTACTGCTTGGCAGATTGTCACAACACTACGGGACAGAGCCACTATAGTGAAAACAAGATATTGCACTGGCTGTCTGAAAGGGTCTGTTTGTCTTTTCCTTTCATATCCAGAAGTCCTGGGGATTTTCTAGGCTGTTGTCTTCTAGTCCATTGGCTCCTAAACTGAAAACTTTAAATGGCACTATCTACATAATATTCACTCATGGGGATGAGGGCTAAAACCAGAATGCATGCTCAGAAAGCCCAGCATTATTTTCTCCCTCTTTGATAAGAATCTGTATTCAAAATGTTGCTGAATGATGCCATAAAAGCAATTCTGCATTCTTAAAGCAGTTAAGTATGAAGAGATACCATAAAGCCCCTTCAGCACCTACTAAAACCTTCCCTCCTTCTCTCCTGACCCCTCAAATACCCAGGAAAGACCAGTAGGACATTTCACCAAGGAAGCCTATTAGATTAAGATGGCTTTCTTTAAAAGAGGTGACGTTATTTCCAAACAAGAAAAATAGAAAATAACAAACTCTGACAGGTTAAATGTAAAAATCCTGTAAGGTGGGCCAATAAAAGCCTGAGGAACAATTCTCAAAGAGCTTTAAAATTAATAATAAATCTTGTTCAAATACACAAGGAAAAGGAAGCTGACCAGATAGTCTGTAAGGCTAATAGACGATGAAGGCATAACACCCAAGATAAGGCTGCAGCAGAAAAGTTAGATGAAGATTTCACATCCATCTTTGGCAAGCAAGACTCTTCACTATGCAGGAGCTCAGGTAAAATCCCGCACTGAAACACAATGGCAGCTGTACCAAAGTATTGTCTCGAGTTGATGTGTGAGTAGAAAAACTTTTTGGTCTGAGTGACATAATGGATAGTAACAAAACTTCAGGACCTGTGCTAAAGGAACCCAATTATGCAACAGCTGAAATAAGCATTGCAGGGTGTAACCACCTCTCACTTAAAATTGCCTCAGTGTCAGCAAACATGATGCGCTTCCAGGAGGTACCCAGGGAACATCAAAGGAGTAATACTGTACTCCGCAAAATGCTGTAACAGTGAATAGAATTAGTGGGCATCTGGATAAACCCTGAAAAACTTTCAGTTGTACCTAGGAACTCTGCTCAAAGACCATGACCCCATTATGCCAAGTACTGCAAAAGCACAGCGCAGGCTGCTTCTAGCCCAAAAAAACGAAACAGGGAAAGTACACAAAGACTGCTAAAGGAGATACAGTACCACAGATAGACTTTTGTAGACCTTTCAGTTGGATTCCTGAATGCTTGTGTAATGGCTTATAAGTTAAATGTTTAACATACACAGGCAAAAATAGAAATGCCAGGGGAAGAAGAATCAAAGGAGACAGGCATTGGCAAGAAAAGGAGCTACCTACGAGACACTGCATCTGCTTGCCTTATCTGTATTAAAGTAGTCCTACACTGGTGATGAGATGCCCCAGGCAGCATTCCTCTGGCCCTGACTCATGCTGAGGTGCCTATCTGTAGACGCGACAGCCTCATTTCTTTGCAACTTACCTCTGATTCTTGAGTAACATTTAGCACTCACCACACTTTAGGGTTTCTTAAAATTTTAAAACTTATTAAAAATTTAATATTATTATTTCTTCCCTTCTGTTATGTTTAAAAACATTACATTATTTATACAGTATCATGATATTATCATTACATTACTTTCAGCACATTTTCTTTGGAGTGCTTTGGTACTCAGGACCCGATTCATTGCATATGGTTGGGAGTCAATACTATGACATATTTGAGAAGAGCTGATAGGACTTTCATGAAGGGAAGTAATGTTTCACACCTCTCTGTCAGTTCTGCGAAGGAGTCAAGGAGAGGTCAGTGAATCTTGTGGATATAAGTACTTAATCTCCAGAGGAAATTCATAAAGACCCACTTGAAGAGCTCCTAGAGGAAAAAGCTGCCTTGGGATAAAAAGAAAAGTCTTCATATAGCTGATGGACTGACTCAAGGGAACAACAAATGGTTAATAGTCACAAAAGAGAGGAGTCACCAATGGAGTCCCCATAGGAGACATACACTCGAGCTTATATGATTTGGCACATTCATAGATGATCATGAATATTAAAGTGTCAAAGTTTAAATCATTCACAGAAAGAAAAATGAAGGCTGACTAAGAGGAGCTGCAGAAGGACTTCACAATACTGTGCAATAAAATGCCAAATGAAATTCAATATAGACAAATGTGAAGTAATGCCAGGAAAAAACCAAACAATTCTAACTTTATAAAGTGAATAAGAAGCTCTCAGCTAGCTATTACTACTCAGGAATGGAATCTCAGAGTTACAGTAAATAGTTCTATAAAAATGTCAACTCAGTGCCTCAGAGAGGTAAAAACAAATACAAGCAAAATGACCAATAGTTTGGAAAGAAATAGGAAAGAAAACAAAAAGACAAAGTGATGCGCTAATATGGTAGACAGTAATCCCAGACACCCAGAGCATAATAGAACTGGGAAAGTGGCATCATTGGCAACAGCGATGATGAAAATCAGGCAATGGCTGTCATGCAAGGAACAATTAAGTCAACCTGGATTCCTCAAACTGGAAAGAAGATAACTGAAGGGACTATGACAGGGATCTATAAAATCATAAGACATATAAAGAAGGTGCAAGCCCCCCACCACAACTCCAGGGGAGAGACTTTTGGACATTACTGTGTAGTTGAAATTCTTTTCACAGGACATCGTGGATACCAAAAGTTTCCACAGTCTCAAAAAGACTAGACTAGTTTGTGGAAAACAAATACAAGAAACACAAAGATATACCTCTGAGTGAGAAAATCCCCATGATCCAATTTGGAGGTTGGGAGATCACATCTGCAACAAATGCATTACCAGTTATCAATGCAAAAACAATGAACACAATGTTCATCAGATTCATAAGCTGGAAGATTCAAAAGAAAATACAAACTTCACTTACCATTAGCTCAAGCCATATATAAATTTACTGTATTCACTTATGCATATAAACCGATAGCATAGGAATTTACTTGTTGAAATCCACACTGCAACTAATGTAATTTCAATAAGGCAATCTTAGTTTTGGTATTGCTTCTAACACAGTTCTGTGTTAGTGCAAAGTTATAAACTTGAATCAATACAACTAATTGAAGCCAAAGTCACTAAAGAATATGTGGGTATTCGAAACTATGAAAACTGGAATTAGAGTCACATTCCCTAATTCCATTAGAAAAAACAGGTCCACAGTTTTCACATAAGTGGGAAGCACTGCTCTCATTGGAAACTTAAGCATCCAGGATCATTCAAAGTAAAAACAAATAAGGCTGACTGGTGTATTGCACGTAAAAACACGTACTCAGGCAATTGCCTGAGAACTGGACATGCATTCAGTTTTGCTTCACCTGTGACAACACCCATTGCTCCAGTACTAGACACAGAACTATACCTAATTAAGCATCCAAAAAAAGAAAACTGCATTGTGCCAATCCATTAGCAGGCCATTGCAAGGACACTGTGAGTAAACCACCCTATCAAGCCTAGAGATGGTCCCTCCAGCAGTAGAACATTTCAGCCACTATAAGAATACAAGTTTGTGTTCCACCCATTAGCTGAATAAACACAGAATTTCAATCTTCATGTCTGCCAATAACTAAACTCATACATGTGTATGCTCCAGCTCAAAAACAGAGTATTTCTGAATTACTTTTGAAATGTAGATGAGAACAAAGATGTAGATACAGGAATGGGTAGAGAAAGGGACTTATATTGCTTTAAAAAGCCAAGAGTCTGGAGAAGCATTAGTTTGGTGCTGGCCCGTGAAGGAGATGAAACAGGCTCTTTAGCAAGAGTTTCAGCTAGGATTGTTCTGTGGGACAAAGAAAAATTCTCCTGCCTGGCAAGCTGTTTCTTTGTGGCTGTGCAGTCAACCTAACACTGAAGGAAGCTGTGTGCTTTAACTCATATCATGAAGAAGAGGTGCACCAGTGCTGGCTTTGCCCTGCCTCCTTCCAGGGAGGTTCTGAGTACTCCCAAAGGAGGGTCATCCAGAGGGCCTGAAAGGGAACAGCAGAGGGTTCTATGCAGACCCTCCGTTTTTCTTCTGGCATTCCAGACACATCAATATGTAGAAAGGTCAGAAATGGTGGCCTCAAAACAGCAAAGCAGGTGTGCTCACAGGGCAGTGCAGGTGCAGCTATTCGTGCTCTTATGTTCACAATAGATATTCTAGAGTGCTGCCACCTTCAAAGCCTTTCTCCTCTTTTCTTTCAGAAATATCAACAGTATAAGATTACAACAACACATAATACCAACTTGTGTCTTTCTTTGAAATGCCTATGCAATAGGAACGGTTTGCATTAAGTCTTGCCACAGCAGAACTGGACACAAAAATGTAGTGAGGCATCCACAGATTCCTACTGAGTATGTGGAGAAGTGGCATCTGGAAGCCTCTGAAATGCCAGACTTCAAGGTCAAAGCAACAGAACAACTACACACAACATACAGTGCCAGCAAAGAAACAACATTTTGCCAACCAATAAGTAACAGGTACGGACATGATCAGCATACATCCTAAGCAAAGTTAAGGGAAGCATCTGTGCGAAAATAATCATCAGAGAAAATTTAACTCCAAAAAGCAAAATGTTGTCTTTTAAGTAAATAAATCGCATGTCAAGTAAGACAGTGCCAAAATGATCAGTCAGAGGAGATGAGTGGGGGCAGGAGGTGGCANAATTCCGGTACTGTAAGCAGCAGAAAGGGAATCCTGCTAAAAGAGAAGAGCCATAGTAGGAAATAGAGCTATACAGCTAAAAAAGGGGGGGGGAAGAAAGAGTTAGGGAGGACTAAATAGCAATCTCCAAGAGATAATTTTTGTTGTTTTAAACTCAAGGCACTGCAAGGTATCTGCAGATGGGATGAAGTGATCTTTGGGAAAGGATGATTATGTAAGAATGATTTGCTGTGGCTTTTGCCCTTGCATTCTACTTAGAAAATTGAGCCCCAAATTAATTTGAATGTTTAATTTTAATCCAGGGTTGCAAACCTGCTAACTATCAAATTTTCATGTATTTGGAATACTGTGCCTGGTCTGTCTTTCACATACTGCTTGCTATGCTCTGGACTGAGGGAAATCTCACTCAAATGTTTTCTTAGGGAGACAGCAGTCGGTTTCATAGTTAGATTAAAATGCAATACATTCTGAGAAGGTTCCCTTACCTCTCCTTTCACTAGCTTTCATTTCCATTATAAAGCTGAAAATTATGGTCCCACAGCATTATCCACTGTCCTGTACACACCAATATGTCCTTTTGGAGTCCTCCCCTTCCTGGAATCTCGGTGTCGGCATGCAAAGCCACCACGCACTCTTCAGGACTTTACAGACACATTAGAGAACATAAAACAGGTGGAACAATGCGGATGTGCTAACTTTGCCTAACAGTCCTGCACGTGGCAGTGCAGGTCAGCCTGTAGTGAAATAATACAGCATTTATATGAGGTAATATTTATAGGTCTGTCCTCTGCAGCCACCCAAGGAAATAGGCATGATAGAATTGCATTTATTATCAGATTACTCTCTTTTCTTCATATAACGGAATTAGCCTGGAAGTGTGATAGAAGACAGAAGCCCAACTGACTCAATCTCCTATATGAGAGCCAGGTAGCAGATCTGCATTGCTGCTGAGCGTTCTGCGGAGACGCTTTAATTCATGAGTTTGAATGGTTTCACAATGCAAATGTTGAGTTCCAAAATGAGCAATGTGAAACAAGTAGTAAGGACCTGCAGCGTCAACTAGGAAAAATCATAACTGACACTGGAACTGTGGTAGTAGATTAAGAAACACACAGAGAAACCGAGCTGAGAGTCAGCTCTGCCAAGAGCCACATCAGAGCATACCATGTTTAGCTTTCATTACCTGCTGCACTACTGATTTAAACTGCAGGTAAACATTGTTTTCAGAACTGAGAGCTGCTCCCAGGCACTGCTCCTTAGATAACATTTAATTCTGCTGCATCCTTTCCAAAATAAGGAGAATTTAACACCTCAGAAAACGGTCTAAGAAGTGGTCAGAATGGATCAGCAGAAAGAAGCTGACCAGCCCTGCTTGGGCTTCCGCTCTGCACCGGTTGCAGTAACGATGCTCAGAGTATTGAGCAATTTCTTAGAGCTTTTGTACAGGTGAGAATAGGAACCAGAAGCAGCACAAGGAAAATATTGCAGCTAGTTTACTACTAATGAAGAAGAAGGGCTCTAGAGTGAAATACAGAAACGGATCCAAGCCAAACATTTTGAATCCAAATTGCTCCAAATGTTGTAGGGTTTTTGTTCAGACTCAGTGGTTTGAGAAGCATTTGCCCCTAGGTGGCTACTAGAAGGAAACCAAATCATCAAGAAGAAACTGGTCCGTGATGAACTTCGTGCAGTTGCCCGGGGGTAAACAGTGCTTATACATATGAAAGAGACTGAACAAGGAACCAAGATCTTGGAATTGTTTCCTTTAATGAGGCTCTTCTTTTTCCAAAGGCATATGAGCAGGTGTATAATAATGATCCTCCACTCCGCCATAGTAGGGCTTCAGCGGATTTCAGAGGATTTGAAATTTGGGATGGTGTGAATAACTGTCATGGTCAACAAAGTCCCAACAGGCATAGTAGAGATGAGAACACATCTGACATATCCTAAAGCACATTATGGTCTGTACAGTTATAGAAACTGCAGAGCTAAAACTGAAACAGTCTTAGATGCACAATACTATTGAGTGCATTTATTTTTTTGTTCTTCATTCAGACTAGAAAATAGCATAAGGCATGAGAACTAGCAGGCATCAGATATCCCACCTCATATCCTGCCCTAGCAACTCTCACAATTTCCTCCAGCTGAACTGTGGTCTCAAACATACAGATGGCCTGCAGAATTGCCATGCTCACCCACCGAGGGTAGTGTGATCTGCTGAGGAGAAAAACCACGATTTTTCCTGTTTTCCATCTCCCGGCTGATGGGTCTGCACTGGGGAGAAAAAGAAAGCAACCTCCATCACCAACCCAAAGGCACAGAGAAGCCTGTGGTGACACCAACAGCCAGTAAAAGCAGCAGCATCAGTACTAATGCTGCCCTTGGGCTCTTGTAGGACCGTCTTCTTCCTCATTTCAGGCTGCAGTTATGTTTTATGCAGCTTCCTGCGTTTCTCCTACAGGATCTGAAGCAGAATATGTTGAAGACGCTACAGTTTACGATATCCGCATTATGTGCGAGCATGCAAGTAAGCCTGTTGTATACATTCATTATGTGTCTTGCATGGAGGACAAAACTGGACAGTTGAAGTTTACATTTTGCTTTAATATTTGTGAGATGGTGACACTTACTCTTAAGCATTATCTTTCAATGTTTGGGACGCAAAGCTCTGCAAACCAATGCTCTGTCTAGGTCTGATTCGGTATAAGCAAGCAGCAGAATAACTAATACATGTGGCAGAGCCAGAGTACAGAACACTAGCCTGACGATTTCTGCACAACATCATATTTTCATTATACATACAACCAACGTTTGGTCTAATGGGCATAACAGCAAACCCTGATCCCAGAACACAACACCTGCCAGCATGTTGTACTTGTTACTGGGAAGGCTTTGCTCTATAGAACCTGTGGTGGGTTGACTGTGGCTGAATGCCAAGTGCCCACCAAAGCCGCTCTATCACTCCCCTTCTCAACGGGACAGGGAAGAGAAAATACAACAAAAAGCTNCTCTTTTCTTTCAGAAATATCAACAGTATAAGATTACAACAACACATAATACCAACTTGTGTCTTTCTTTGAAATGCCTATGCAATAGGAACGGTTTGCATTAAGTCTTGCCACAGCAGAACTGGACACAAAAATGTAGTGAGGCATCCACAGATTCCTACTGAGTATGTGGAGAAGTGGCATCTGGAAGCCTCTGAAATGCCAGACTTCAAGGTCAAAGCAACAGAACAACTACACACAACATACAGTGCCAGCAAAGAAACAACATTTTGCCAACCAATAAGTAACAGGTACGGACATGATCAGCATACATCCTAAGCAAAGTTAAGGGAAGCATCTGTGCGAAAATAATCATCAGAGAAAATTTAACTCCAAAAAGCAAAATGTTGTCTTTTAAGTAAATAAATCGCATGTCAAGTAAGACAGTGCCAAAATGATCAGTCAGAGGAGATGAGTGGGGGCAGGAGGTGGCAGCTTGCCATCCGGCAGTAAGGTTACATAGAAGTGCTGCTCTGTGCCTTGGGTTTTCTACAGGCTTTTTTNCTTGTCTGTTTATCAAATCTGTGCTAGTGGAAACACAATTCACAGACAAATTCATGCCAACAGACAGTAGGGCAAGACAAGCATCAAGAATTTCAGATTCCTTTAATCTGACTTTGAACTTTTTTCACCATCAACAGCTCTTTCAGTTTTTCCACGTATCAGAGTGGTCCAAGACAAAGCAAACAGATATCAGAGCCCCACAATATTAACAGACCTATGAGATCTGTCTCCCTCTCTTTGCTACCCACCTTACCTTAGGAGGAGGAATACAGGATATAGCTCTGTCTGTCCCACCATTGTGGAACACTGGTATCTATACCATTGCCTAGATAGGACAATATCCTATCTATCAGGATAGACAGTGATGGGAGATAAAACTAGAGCAGACCTTCATTTGCGATGTTTAAAACCACAAAACTCAGGAAGAAACAGGTAAATGGAATGAAAATAGTATTGTCCATTGCCTTGTATCCCTCTAGTGTTACCTGGCCTACACATGCACAGCTGGTGAAGAGGCTTTCTGAGGTGACAGGAATATCCACGTTGGTGCATTATCTGTGCTGTGAGACAGGAAAAAATCAGGCTCTGGAGCTGTCAGATCCCACTTCCTCTGCAGCATTTTAAATGAAACTATTTTTCACTCTCTGAGTCCTTCTAAACAAGTTTTATAGTGCTCTCAACTTGAGGCTATTGCATGTTGCTGGAGAATTGCAAGTTTAAACACTTTTCTCAGAACATCAGTCTGGAACAACGAATAAAAGCTTTCTCTCTAAAAGCTTTCAGAACCTTCCCAAACAAAGTTCTTGCATTTATCAGTATGAGCTGGCATAAGACACCTGGTGAACAAATTGCTCACTCAAATGAGAAAAGCTTAAATGAAAAATAAATACAGAGTTTTAAAGTTCTCTGTTGCATCCATCTTTCCATCCGTATCCTCTGTTCATAATCGCAAACACTTCAGGCACAGACCTGTCTTTTCAGGTCTGCACTAAGTGCCTAATCCAAAGTATGCTGCCATCAACGCACAGGCTTCTGTACTTCAACAAGCTTTAGAATAGACCTTATATAAATAGCTATATACAGAGAAGCTCCCAGCAAAATACTTGGAAGCTTTGACTCTCTGAACTTTGCACTATTATTACACAATAATCCTTTCTGCTACGACTGGGCTAGTTCTTCCACCTCTCCCACTGCCCTCCTATGCATGTATGTGCCATGAAGTGTCCCCATTAAACTCATTGCAAAGGAAAGAGGCAGTGACTATAGGTTTGCAGGGGGGTCGAGGGCTAGGCGTGAAGCACGACATAATGCATATTCTCCAGTCAAAGTCCAGGAACCAGTTCATTGACTTTGGGTTTTAGAACATGCAAATCTGGACAGAATCAGTCCTGCTGAATGTTGTTCTGAGAACTGCTCATTTGTACTTTTATTTATGGAGATAGACTACTGTATGGGAAAACCTAATGAACTCCATATCCGAATCTTGGAAAAGTCTGGGCAACATTTAGCAGCAAATGTCAGTTCGATTAGTTAGCCCCTCAGACACTGAATGGGGATGCCAAATCCAAGCGGCTGCCAAATTGGCAGCTTGTGTCCATGTCTGGCAATTCCACAAGGAGTCAATCAAGGCAAGCATCAAGGGGAAAAACGCAACTGCACCAAAATCAATGCAAAAACTCCTACTGACTGCAAGCATTCAGACTGAGAGGAGGACATTCTGGGAAGAGCATATTCTCATTTACTGGCAAGGGGGGTTTTGTTTCTTTCCAGAAACATTCTTAGTGTGACACCTAGTGTCAGAACAAATACCTTACAGACCCATCAAACGCAACAAACCAAGGAAACAACGAAGTCAACCATACTGAAAACTCAAACTAACAAAATTAAAACAAAACGTTTTAAATATGAACTAACATCTAAAATACATAAAATTCGGGAGCTGAGGGAGAAGTTTGTTTCTATAAATAAATCTATTAAAATATGTACTAGTCATCCACTCAAACCCAACTCTGACCTGATTATTTCTCTGGTCAGCTTAGTGCATCTAGTTTTCTGAACTCTGCTTACACAGCACCTACCACAAGACAGTCCAGTTTTATAGAGTATTTCAGGTGTCACCATGGGATGCAAACCCATTCCTGCTGGCTTGAAAGGGTGCAAAAGAAACTACAGTGAAACAGACTTTAGAGGTCAACACACTGACTTGAGCTATTGCTGCGTTTGTACATTTTTAGGTCTTCATGAAACAAATTCAAAAAGGAAAAAAGATAATATAAGGATTATGAGATGATGTTCAAAATGTTAAATTCTCTTCAAAATCTAGTCAGTAGCACCTCAAGAAAGGTGTGGGAAAATGCCTCAATCATTTTTCAAGTTGCCAATTCAGGAAAGCCATTAATTCTAAACCATAATTACAACTGATTATTAATCAAGGTCTTGCACTTTTAGGCCTAGATATACTATAAATACAACTTGTTACCATATTTACGCTGACAGGTTACAGTTTTACCTTACTCTCTCTGCTTCTTTAAGCTCCACAGTTTTACTGATGTTCAAACTCAGAGGATAACACTGTCTGAAAGTTGATTTCATCAATGCTGGTGTATTATGACCAATTTTTGGTAAGTGCAGGCTAAATACAAAGGGAAGTATAGGTTGTGTGCCAAATTTTTGCAAACTGAAGGGTAATCTGGAAGTCAGGCTTCTGGAAGCTGACTGATGGCTGGATTTCTTGACTTAGCAAACTGAAAACTTTTACTCTAAGGAGCAAACTTCTGTCTTTTTCTGCAGAGAGGAATTGTGTTTTGAGCAGGCACAGTGACATTCACTGCCATCTCCTGGAAATACCTCTGAGGTACTCACGCGGGAGGTGTTCAGAGCACTGTCAATGACTTAGCAAAGTGTTAAAAACACAGGGGAATCACTGATCTGATGTCAGCTCTCTTACAGAACCAAAAATTCCTTCCAAAATAGGAATTTTCCCAAAATTTTCATTCCTATAGGATAAACTTTCCCACAAGACAACTGCAATGACAAGTCCCTGTGTACTTACACATATCAGCTCAATTGCTGAACAACTGTATAGAAAGCTCTTTAAGCAGCAAACTTAATCGCATTAATACAAGTTCTATTGATGAAGGTACCTGTACACAAACTCATTGCTGTGATTACATTGATCTGACCATTTCTTTTTATGAACAAGTGTAGTTAGAATGCAGCAAAAGCAGCAACCCCATACAATATTGCTACAAGCATTATATAAAGGGAAAGAAACAAAATATACTGTCAAATTTGTAAGTTGCATATATTAAATACATATATAAATATATTTATCTGAAAGTAGATATTTTATTTTTAGCTGCCTTATTGTCAGGTCATTATTTCCTGATTAGCTGGCTAAGTTCTTGTAGGGATCATGATTTTAAAAGGCCTGGAGGAATAAGTTCAAGGAAGCTGTTCTAGACACCAAAGTTAAGGCTGTTATTAAAAAGTGCCAGTGCAAAGGATCCTGTGGACATAAAATCTATCTGCCCAATATTTGATGGTGACAATACTAAAAACAGTGAGAGCAAAAGAAAATCTCATGTCCTCAAATTGCATGGCACTCATCTCTCCTGCTCTAAAGTAAACAGATACCACATGTGGTCATGGCACCCTTCTTGCCAGGGTCCTTTACCACACAACACACAGATCCTCCTCGTGGATCTGGTTTCCTACAGCTGAGAAGAGCAAATCAAAATCAGGACAAAAAACATCTACACTGCCTACTGATGCCAGCCTGTGATGAGTCCACCAAGGTAATAAAACAGCCCTGGAATCTCTGGTGCTTCAAGATACTTTGGCATGAAATTGTGCTTTGCCTCTGCAAGAACCACACGGGTTAGGCAAGCCATGCTAGTAGCACATCCTAAAAGCCTTATTTCTAAGGGCTGGAGAGAAAAGCAAGTGCTGGGAGGGGTGCCGAGTATCCTCACAAATAATGCTGACCCCCCAATACTGGCAGAGCTTTCCATTGCTACGTCAAGGTGTTGATGTGAGAACTTTTGCCTCCTTCAGTGTCCTCATCACTTCAGTGTTAAACAGGTCAGGAAACCTGTAAAGCAGGGGCTTAAAGAGATTTATTTTTTACTGGTTGCTCCCAATGGGTCTTACTTCGGGAGGCTGTGATTCCAGCCATAACCTTTTCTTTAGCTATAAGAGAAATACACACTTAGTTGTGGAAATGGGATTTTTTCAAGGCTATTTTAATTGGAAGTGACTTTGAAAAAGACAGAGTAAGACATAGCCAAAAAAGTACTCTGAAAATGTTAACAAGAGAAGCTAGCAATTTCTGATGAACTCTAAAAATATTTTTACTAGGTTTAAACTTACATCTGTATGCGAGATGCTCAGCAGAAATTAATTATCTCAATTTATTAGGGAACTGCTGGTAATCAATAAGGTGTCTGCTTCCTCTGTGTAACACATTTAATGCCCACTGCATGGGCAGTGTGGAACACATTTGCTCTTTAATTATGGTTACAACAGATTTATTCTGCTGCATCATTGAGTAATCAGTCATCTGTTACCTTCATGAATTTGAAAGATTTCTATGGCTAGTAACGAAATCACAGAGCAGAAAAATAAGATCGCAAAAGGGTTTGTATTTTCTCTGTAAGTTTGTTATGAAGATTGTGAAAGGTAAATTAATTCTGACTTGAAAGTTTTCTGTCTCTTAACTATTCCCATAGGTGTCTCTAAACAGAAAGCACAGCCAATGCAGTTTTTGAATGGTTGGATGCAAACCGAGAGCCCAAGCAAAGAAACAGCTCAAATTTCACTTCAAAATCTGCTTCACAATAGATATACAGCATTTTAACACAGAATATTTCTTTTAAAAAGGCTTCTTCTTGGGGAAAATAAGGAGATTCCCAAAAGAAAGAGTTCAGTCACAGAAATACCAAGTGCCAGCGATGTGAAGGAAGAAGTTATTTAGAAAGCACACATGCACTGGTAGTGAGTAAGCACTTTATACCGCTTAGTATATACAATGACACACATCGAAACCCTTATTCATGACTCTAACACAGGCTGAAATATTTTCTTAATTTTTTAGATTCATTCATTAAAATCAATGTCAAAGCTCTTACTGAGTAAAGATGCTGCATCAGATCCCTAAAACATATGCTTAGCTGTGTGTTTAAATCTCATTAAGTGTTCTTTAGAACCCACGGTGTCGGTAGAGAGTTCAACTAGGTGACTGAAATATAAATAAATATTCCTGACATTCTTCCTGACGTAAGTACTGTCAGGAAGAATGGAATATATATTTTACTTTTTCATATAGGAATTTAAGAACAGTATTTCTGCAAAAACACCATTTTGAGAAACGGTCTAAAACTTCTGTACTTTTCAAAATTAAACTTTTTGAAATATTTTCATCATTCTTTCCAGATATTCCTCTTCCCCAAACCCAACAGTCGCCATGAATGATTTTGCTCTTCCTAGAATGCATTTTTCAGTTAGTTTACTTTTAAATGAAAACAGTTACCCAGTTCTACTGGCGTTCTAAACTGGCACCAGTTTGACTTTTCAAAATACAGGTGTTGCCTTCAAAACAGTTTAAAGCACAATTGTTAGAAGCAGAAATCTATCAAGCAGAGCCAAGAACTAAAATTTTGTTCAGATCACTGCAGGAAACTTGGCATAAGGGTGACTGAACCTCACAAGCTCATGTATATGTTTCTTAATAAAAAGATCTTGTTGATTTGGTAGCATTAATCATAGAATACTAGGTTGCAAGGCACCTCAAGGATCATCCGGTCCTACCATTCTAGGTAAGAGCTCAGTCTAGACAAGATGGCCCAGCACCCTGTCCAGCTGAGTCTTAAAAGTGTCCAGTGTAGTGGAGTCAACCACTTCCCTGAGGAGATTATTCCAATAGTTGACTGTTCTCATTGTGTTACTTTAGTACTGCTATGATTTGTTCATACTTCCTACTTTTCATCCTGGGACACTGTCATCATCCACGATCCAAAACACTTTCCCACTGAAGGGTGAAATTTTGCATTTGTGAAATCTTCCTCTGTTAGCACAACTTCCTTCTTCCTCAATCCCAGAAAAATCCTTTTTCTAGAAACTCTGTAAAGCCCCAAGACTAGAAGCTTAAATGGAAATGAGCAAGAATATTAGCATTCTTTAATTCCTTGCTTTCTCAAACACATGGAGTTATATTGTCTACCACTATCCCACACATAATTGAGCAATAGTTCAAGAGAAAAACCTCAAAGGACTTCCAACTGTTGCATTTCATACATGGGTCCTTGTTGTTGGATGTTCCAGTACGTCTGGGTTGACATCATCATAGTTTGGTAGTAATATGATTTTAGTCTATCCCTGCTTGATGAGTCAAATGCTGTTTCTTTTTCACTGTTGAAACCATGAAATCACCTAACAATTACATTCCCCCAGGACGGATCAGAAACTGCCCATCTGGCTTGCTGGTTACCACTTTGGTTGTGCATCCAGGAACAAGCTACTTTAAAAAAGCCACTTGGATGTATGTAGATGCCAATTTTTTGATCTAGGCAAGGATTCAGTCAGAACTATCCTGGTTCAGTGTTAGTCCCAGGATAGTGTGTCTGATGCACCTGTATTACGCTACAAGCAGTAGTCTCTACTCTGCTCACCAAAATGCCATCCAACCTTTACTGCATGGCCTGTCAATGAATGCTTCATAGCACTTTTTCCTTTCTGTCTTTTCAACAGCTTCTTTCTTTGAGGCAAGGATGAACAAGTATTTTTTGAGCTTTCAGAGAAGGTCATGCAACAGCCATAGAAGAGAGACTCTCTACGTGTTATGGATCTGTGAAAGGACTATTGTCAGGTTAGCTCACAATAACTTACTATCCATTACTTGGGATTTTCAAGCTATTCTTTAATATACCAATTTTGCCCCACTTTTGTACCACCTGTCTCTACCGCAGCCCAAAATATGCAAAACGTCTTTAAACCTATACCAGAAGCTGAAACGGGGAAGGAGCATCCCCCTCAGACTTGTGTCAAAGCTAAAGCCAGCCACCTGTCCTTCAAAGAAACAATTATTCATGAAAGAAAAATTAAATGGATGTTGATCGAGAGTTCGCTTAAGCTAATGGTGCGATCAGACATTAGTGTGACTAATGGTAATGGGCCCTCCGGATGAATTATGTGGTAATAGCGCTCCAGCTGCTTTGGCTTTGCAGAAACCAGTCAGACAGCTGAGAATCACTTTTCTGGTCTTTCTACAATTAATCTCTGTTGAATAAAATAACAAATGAAAATTATGAGCAGTTCTGAAACTAGTGTGTGTGTGGGGTTATTACTATGTCTGTGTTAGGCATTAAAGTACACTTACAATCACCTTTGCTGTTTAGAATTCAAATAATCACTTAGCAACTTCTCAAGACTTACACTTAACATTGCATTCACTTGAAACAAAGGCCTGATACAGCAATCCTCATTCAGCAAAAGGCCACTGTAACATACAAGTTGTATCATGAACATATCAACTAAAAGTAACTATGTCCCAAACCCCTCTGCAGTTATTAGCAACATAAATGTTACAAATAAAACCTGCACGCTTATTAAATGACAACACCATTTTATTATATTTCTAGCATGCTCCTGATCATTTTCTAAGACAGGATTTTGAAGCAAAACTACCTATTACTTTTCATTGCCCCATATTTCTGGCCAGCATGTGGGTTCTCAACACCCCAAAGTTTCATTTTCAAAAAGCCTTTGTCCTCAAATCCCCAAGTAAAGACTCCAGGAGTAGAACTTCTTTTCAGAGATTTAGGGAACAATGAAATTTGATCTAAGTCTAAGGTATGATCGTTCAATCATCACTATGCTGCAAGATTCTGATGGTACAGATGAGCAAGATAAATACTCTGCTTCAGAGATAACATAACAGATGTATCAACAAAGCTTTTTGGGGCTACAGTATCGATGACTGACAAGTAATGCTGTGAACTCAGTATCTTTTAAAATAAAAATACTGAATTTTAAAAAAAATTACTGAAATAATTGGTGGAAAAAATTCCACTGTAGTTTGGCAAAAGCATCTTATTCCCCAATATGCTCCTACTGAGCATAATCCTGAGTATAGTCTGATTACATATACAAGGGAAATGCTACCTTTATGCTCAGTAGAGTGATTCTGAAAAGGAAGAGTTCATGTAATGACCATTTTATCATCTATCCAGAAGTATTCATTTGCATTATATCCTGACTCCCTTCCTTCCTGCAAATAAATGAAAAAGTGGCAATGGAATTAGGACAGGTTTGGACAGGGGTTTAGAAATATAACTGGAGACAGAAACAGTATTTGCTAAACCAATAGTGTCTTACAGAACTTAAAGTGTTGAGGTTTCCAGTTTTCCCGTAAGTTAGGCAGGATGTGGTGCTGAAAATACAAAAATATTCATGCAAGAATGTAATACGCAAAAAAGTGTTCACTGGTCTCTTATTCAAACATCTTATCTCACCATAGACAGGGACACGATAACGCAAACAGGAATATACCTAAATGGACTTTCTGGTTTCCTTCCGCTCCTGCTCTGCATGAGGTTTGTTTTGCCTCTGGGTCGGGCTATACATTGTAATATCACTTGGGAAAAGCTAACTTGTCACTGATGCAGAGGGTTTTTAACACATGGGTGCGTTTTACATCATTTTACATAGATGAAAGTGTCAGCAAAATATAAGGCAAGAACAAGTTAGGTCCGCAACACACTTCCTCTGTTAGACCATCGCTCTGGAACATTTCCTGGAGAAAGCAGCAGTACAATTGCACCGAGCCAAAAACAGAATGCCTGGGAAGCCAGAGTGGTTTTTAGTGTGACCTGCAGCAGTACCTGAAAGTTAAAATTCTCAGACTGGTATGTTTTTCCTGCTGCTTCACTGAAAGAGAAGTAAGAATAAAAGATCAAATTATACTGTAAATGCTGATAATTGAAACCTAGTGTAGAATTTTTTTTTCCCATGCTTCAGACTAGGAAATAAGGGTAGATAGAACAGAACAGAATAGAATAATTAAGGTTGGAAAAAACTTCTAGGATCATCTAGTCCAACCATCAACCCAACACCATCACGCCTACTAAACCATGTNAGTTGACCTCAGCCCATTGATCCAGCTTGTCCAGATCCCTCTGCAGAGCCTTCCTACCCTTAAGCAGATTGAAGCTCCCACCCAATTTGGTGTCATCTGCAAACTTACTGAGGGGCACTCAAATCCCCTCATCCAGATCATTGATAAAAATATTAAACAAGGCTGGCCCCAAAACAGAGCCCTGGGGAACACCGGTCGCCAACTGGATTTAGCTCCATTCACCACAAATCTCTACAGGATATGTGTCCTCCACAATTTAAACAAATGCAACTCCATCCTGCCACAGTCAAGTGCTAGGTCTGCCCTTGTTAGCTAGATTAAAGCAATACTGGAAATCTCTACACTACACTGTAGTCACTTCTCTTGCATGTGCAAAAAAAGCATGGCATGATAAAGATTGAGGAATGATATTAAACTATCTTTCTGCCTTTCCATTTCTTTTTCTAAGTACTAATGAGAAGAAAATAAAAAGAAAGAAAAAAAGATTCATTCAAGGAGACAGATGAACATGAAACACCTCCCCTGCTATACCTCCTTTCTATTCCTCACAGCAACCCTGGGCAAGGGGACCCCAAATACCAATTCAAACCAATTTAAATCCAGGTGACTATGCAGGTCATACCTAGTGGAGCAGAAAATCTGGCTTGTGTTTGCTGAACTAACCTAGAAACAGTTAGACTGCATAGCCAAAGCGGCCTGGAATCAGAACATGATCTATCATTCCTCCCCATGCACCGTGCCTACAAAATTGGAGACATGCTGGGGACAATCAGGTATTTAGATACCTGTGCAACATTGTGCCCAAACATACTAAGAGGCTGATTAGAAAAGCACAGATTAAATCCTTTCAGTATCTAAGTGCACTTCATGTATGTCATGCAGTTCAGGAATGACCAGCTAGGCAAAGCCTACCAAAGACTCACAACTATGCCATTACCCACTTGAAAGTAAGAGAGGAGGAGGAAAGACAGAATCGCATGACACCTGAAATGGTTTCTTTTCTCACTGCCTCAGAATACATGTTATGATTACATTACATATAGTAGAAAATTAAATAATTTTATTCTAGCTATTTTTCCCGTGGAGGGGGTCTCTACTTCCCCAGAAATATATACAGTTACTTCCCACCTTTGAGGCCCATCTATTGGGTCAAATCCCAAACATTTTTCTCTGTTTTATTTAGCTAGCTCCCTGCTAGGATGCTTCCACAATTAAAGCTTCATCTTGAGTTGTCTTCCACTGAACAGGACCAACTCCAGCATCCTAATATATATAAACAGTTCTGGAGCTTCTTTTGTAAATGCAGTTGATATTGACTTACCTCATTGACATTTACCACCTCACTTTAAAAATGTTGATGTCCCTGGGACTGGTAAACAAAACTATCTCCTATGAGAATGGTAAACAGAATATAGGTTTCCTGGTATTTCAGTATAAACAGTTAACTCTGTCCTGCCCATCAGAGCGAGATTGTTTTGAGTGCCTGATTTCTTTATGTACCATGTTTAACACAAGCCATAATTTTCTCAAAAACAGAAATCACAATAAGGTAGTCCGTTAATTTTACTCTTGAGACTAACATGATGGCAGCCAGATAGCTTGGAAAGGACAGTGGATGGAGATGGGTATATATCTCTGATACTGATTGAAGGAATATTCCTTTTTTAGAGGTAATTGTAACCTCCAGAAAAAGCCATCAAGAAGGATTTCTTTGATTTCAATAGGAAGGGGCCCAGCTCCTTGCAAAGCTGCGAGAACAGGGTGGAAAAGACAAGGACTGGATTTTTGGATTCTTGAGGGCACCCGTTCTATCGTTACCTCGAAGCTCATAGAAACTTTTCAAAAAATAAAATGAGGCCCTGAACTTTCATAAGAGAGAGGCACGTTTGTGCTGACTGACTGTGATTTTTATTCTTATACATAAAGGCTGAAATGTTCAGTTGGAGCTTTGGGCAAATCCTAAAGTGTGGGGAGGGAGAGGAGGATGTTCAACTCCAGAGGCCTCTGGGAGCATTTCATGCTTACAAGGAACCACCTCATCAGCAGTTCACAGTAGCCCAAGTGCTGAACAACTGTTTTTTGAAAAACTGTTTCACACCATGTTCAGAAAGCACCAGAATGTAGAAAATGCTTCTATTGATTTTGTGTTATTAAAACCTGAAAAATAACCCAGCTTTGCATGATATCTAGTGTACTTGATTTAGTGCGTTAATAATTCTGTCCCTAAGACAGAAATGAAAACCACAGCAATTCTTCACTCTGGAATTAGATGTCTGCAGAGGAATTCATTTTTTCAGATTATGTAAATGATACAAGAATGTTAACAGGCACTGTTGTTAAACTGCTTCACCATTTCCACTGATAGAAACTGCTAGTCGCTTGGGGACTATGATTTTAGGTCCTGACAAAAAGTCAGTAGGAGGCAGTGGAGCCTTAGGATAGTGAGGTTTGGATTGGGGCCATAATGGGCCTTAAAGGAGACAGGTCTTAACGATGCATATTGCAGCTGGAAGATCAGATGTGCATTTGGGACACCGATGACCGAATGGGTGTTACAGTGCACGCATTTGAGCATTTGGCATTCACGTTAAAATACAACCAAGGTCATAAAGTCTAAAACTTTTAGATTGCACTCACCATATCTCTGTAGCACTGATTTGTCAGAACTGAAGATGACAGTCACGCACCCTGTCTTTAAGGCAGTAACGTGACTTTCTCACATGTAGTGTATCTCTGTTTGGAGGCATACTGAGATAATTACACCTTTAATTTGTAATTTAAAGCTGTTGATTTTGCCTGCAAAATCATTCAGCTTGCATTTAGATGATGTATACTCTACTATAACATAAATATTACCAAGGAATTAATGACTTTTATATTGAATCCCATGTTCACAAACTATGTCCTCCTGCATTTTAACCTGAAATCTCTTTTAATAGAATATATTTAAATTCCACATCCAGAAACCAGATTTTTGTTTCCTTTCTCAAATACAGTAAAATAACTTTCAAACAGAAGAGAACCGAGTTCTTTAAATGACTGCTCAACTCTTCCTTTCAGTCGTGCTTCACTACTGACCTCTAACGAGCAGTAAGCCTATTGCCTGAATCCCTTACCCCTTTATAGAGAAGAAATGTGATATTAACACAAGTTCCTCCTCCTATGGGTTTATCCTTTCAGAGTAAGTAGGAACACTTGCAAGAGTTGCTGGGTCAGATTCTTGTGTTATTCTTCCTAAGAAGCTGCTTTCCAGAGGAACACATAATACAACCGGGAGATGGTATTTTTTACCACTGCAAACTAGTAAAATTTCAAAGATACTAGCAGATTAAAGCCAAATCTGCAAACATAGGACGTGACACTCAAAGTCCGGAGCGTTCCTAGAATCAGATTTGCAAACCTCATGTGAATACAGTGAAACCTGAGTGTTTGTGAGAGGCAGCTTTGTAGTATATTGCAAAAATAGCACACCGTTGAAATAGTCTCACACATCTCTCCCTTGGTATGTGCTTGACTGGTCAGGAATTTTGCTCCTGAGAAATATTGTATACTGTGTCAAGCATATGACATTGAAAACCATATTACATTTTCAAGTATTATATAGACTTCAGATGGTTAACGTATTTTCAGTTTTAATATTTATTTTAAATGCATGTCAATTGTATTAATGTTTTAGCTGTTTACCCCTCATCCTAGTTCATAAGATAGTTGCTATTGTATAATTTGACAGTCTTGTAAAAACATTTAGGTTAACAGCTCTTATAATTATAGCCCTTCCATCTTCAAAGAGTCTATTAAGGTTATCATATTTTTGCACTATGCAACTATCTTTACATGATACTGAAAGAACCTCCACTGAAGGGTAACAATAAAGCAGAAATGTTTCCATGTCCCAAACAACTTCAAATATCCAGTGACTGACAATGTTGTCTAATTGTGGCCATTTCTCCAGGACTCCCACGTCCTTTCATCCAGGGTGCCAGGAGGCAAAAGAATTTCACTAGCTCTAGTCCTTTGTAGTCAGTCTCATACAAAATTTCTATTTCTAGTGACTGAGCAGTTCAATCCCCAGGAAGAATACAGCATACCTGAAAATTGCTACAAGGTATTTCCTAAATTGCTGTCTTCATCTGTGACAATAATGACATTCACAGGATTAAAAAAAAAAAAAGCATAAAGTTTTAAGTTTCAACCGCCATAAAAAAATCAAAGGAGGACACAGTCTATTTCCCAAAATAGACTGGTAATAATTAGTAGAACAAGAAGCTGTTTTTAAGAAGGGACAGGGGAATACCAGCGCAACTGAATGACAGGGTCAGTTGGGTGCTATGAACTTCCGAAGAAAATATTGTGAAATGAGGGTAAAGCTGCACTCCCTCTCAGAGGGCTGTGGCCACAGTCCCTTTGGATAAGCAACACACAGCAAGCTTGACCAAAAGCAGATGCTGCATGAAAAGCCATTTCGCAACAGCTAGCGCAGAACAGTTCTGCATGCCCTTCTCTGAAGTAGCCAAACACTGAACCGGAGAATGTATTTGTATTCTGGAATAAGCAGCCCTAACAGAGTATTATTCCAGAAGTGCTATTGAGTTTTAATTTCACTATGTCACTGCATAATCATTTCGCCCTATTGAGGAGGCCGTAGGCAGTTTTAAACTTATGCATAGATCAAGGATTGGTAAAAGTCATGGAAGCAGCAGCATGTTACTTGTACCACTGGGAAAAGGGCAAACAACACTACAAAAAGACACATATTAATGAGCTCTCTGCCTGCATAGCACTGAGGACAGATACTGAAAAAAAGCTGAATCACTCAGCAGGAGCCGGGAACACCCTTTTCCCTTGGTGCTGCCTGTTTAGGAGACACAGAAAGACTTGGACGAAGATTCTTGTCAGAACCACCACTGAAATGAGAGCTTTCCAATGAACGTTGCCGTGTGGCGCTACGCGACTGCGGCAGTACGCTACTGTTCCGGCCACGGTGTTATGGTCTCTGTGCTTCGAGGCATCACCAACACTTCACTCAGTATTTGCTTCCTCCCCAAGGTGGTGGGAGGCTCTTACCCATCCACTGAATCTGGGCAGGAACTGAGTCACGGTTACGCTTCTGGAGCCAACTTCAGGAGCTGCCAAGTCTGCAACCTTGCTTTCTTCAGAGAAACTTCAGAAAGTTTTCCAACCCCTACTCTGGAATAGTTTGGATACAAATGAGTTGGTTTATGGAATTATAATTGCAAATGTGCAACTTAAAATTTGAATTATTTGTTTCTCTTCCTTAGAGACAAAAAATATATTCACAGCAGAAAATCAGAATGGTTACAGTTACTTTCAAAAGCTTGAAAATAGTACAAACTGAAAAATTAGCACAAAAGAAGTGTTGGATATATGCAATGTATCTAATAATTAGGATACAAAGAGGATAATAACTTCTATTTTTCGAAAACAACCAACAATAATTCTGCCCTTACCACAAATCACAGCTCTGTATTGAGAAAGATTAAACCTGCAATACAGTGTTTTGACATTTTTCTAAACAGACAGTGGAACACAGAACAGTTAATTCCCCTTTTACTTTTAAAGACTGTTTAATAGCAATATAATGTTTTTATGTACTTCTCCAGAGCCCCACATTCTGTCAGCAGTAAAGGTGAATATTTATGTTAATCAATCCTAAAGGCATTCATATTAATATATCAAAAATGCTCTTGATCAATAGTCTTGAGCAAGATATTTTTCATTTTCCAAAATAAATAACATTTCAACCCTACTCTTATTAAAAAAATAAAGCTGCGCTATGTAGGTGTCCTAAAATGTAAGCACATGCTCAGCTAGAATAAATAGGATTTATTTGTTGCCACAGAGTCAAAAGATAGACTACTGCACTGGGTAGTAACTCAGGTCTCAGTGAGATGCTTGAGAGTAGACGAGATGTTAAAATTCCTTGGAGGGAATAAAAAAAGTTAATACATTAAACACTTTCATATTACATATAGATTTTTATTGCAGAATGACAGAGAATGCACCTGTGAATGCAAACGCAACCTTGGGGATTTCAGTGTCTGCCCCGTGAAGAATACATGTGGTCTGTTAAAGCTCTTAGTTATATATGTCAGGTCTAATGTCAAACTAACTCTCGTTATTAGTTTTGGGAGCTGCAACCAGTAATCACATAAAGGGGAGTTTCACCCTGGGACAGTGTTATAGCGTGCAGCCTGGGCACTGTCAATGCTCTCCTGCATAGTGGGGTAGCGTATAGGTCCCTACAGAGGCCTGCTCTGCTCTCAGCCTGTAACAGATACAAGCCTGTTTCCATTTCTAAGGCATGAAAGCTGGCTTTTTGGTTCACACTTTTCCACTTAGTAGTCCCTAGTACAAATCCCAAAACACTGGCTGAAAGGACTGCCATTATACAAAACAGAAAGAAATCTGGAAACATTGCTTCAGGAAAAGAGGTGAGTTAATGTTTAACTAACAGCAGTGACAGAACATTCTTAGGATCAAACGGAAACTTAAGATATTCTCTTACCTTGAGAGCCAAAAGCATCCCACCGACTGACAAATACCTTCCTCTACCTCCCTCCCCATTGCCAGGCCATGGAGGCAGGCAGCTCCACTCATCATTGTCTCAGATAAAACCTTCTGCCTCATGACAAGAGTCGTCTTCTGATCTTTGAACGTAAGCAGCCCAGATCACCAAAGTCAGGCAAAATTAATCCAAACCTCCTCCTTTTTCTAATCCCCAGAAAGTCCAAGGATATTTTCCATGTTTCTTAAGAGAACCATAGAGCTGATTCTTAAGCAGAAACCTGAACATATCAGCAGAACATCTTCAGCAACAACAGAAGTCCTCAGGACTCTGCTGTGGGTCAAGCTCTGTGCACCAGGACTTAAGCATCTGAGCACTGTCATTCTGAGTCCCAGACAGCAGACGACTTAGCCATTCCTAGCAAAGAAGCCATTGTCAAAATCTGGACTGAAGCAAAACGGAAGTCTCTATTAAACCTTCATTTGCCCCATCACTATTTCCTCTTCTTGCAAAAGCCTTACTAGCAACCACAACTGGATAAAAGAAAAGAGCATATCTAACACAAATGTTCGGTAAATGATAATTTATTCATCTCATTATTTTATTTCGTCTCCCTTAATGTTATGTTATAGCATAAGGGTAATTTCTTGACAGATGAATTACATAAACATTGATTTTAAAAATTTCATTCCTCTCATTAAATTGCACTTATCCAATTACCCATTAAAGCGGTTTGTAATGTGAATGAACATTTCTCACATGGCATTCCAAAGCAATGAACTGGAAAATAACGTCTTGCCAAAATGGCACATTCACACATCTGATAACAGAGTTGAAAGACCAAAGAAAAAAAACAAACCAGCAACCCAAACACCCACCCCACCCAAAACCAAAACCCAAACCAACCCCCAATTAACCCCAGTAGTTTAAACCAGCTTTTGTCACAGTTTCAGAATCCAGTAAAGTGTCTTCAACTGAACTTTCTCTAGAATAAAGCAATTTTTTTCTTTACCAAATGCTGGTAAATCACAAGCCTGAAGAACACCCCACCTATTGTCCAAAAAGTTACTAGAGGAACTCGAAAGAGAAGAACAACCAGACTCATCTGGGACTCATTCAAAGGACACTGAAAACAACCTCCCAAATCACGCTGCGCTGATGGGCGCAGACAGACCTCAACGGGCTCTGGCTGTGCTGAACACGGTGTGGGGCCAGCATGCTGCACAGAAATCTAAGAACAATGAGCCAGCTCCAGGCCACGGAGCAACAAAGCGGCAGCATTAGCGCAGCTCTGTGCCCCAGTTACTGTGCAGTAGCAAGAGTCAGAGCTCATTAGCTCAGGAACTGTGCTAAGCTCATTTATACACACGCTGTCTTCAAAACTGAGCTGCTAAGTCTGTGAAATGCTGAACTGTATTTGAGAACCTACTAGGTCAGACTGCATCTCTGCACTTTATGCCACGTCTCGGTAAGCAGATGTCCCCTCTGATCTCAGCCAAGGTCTGAGAAAGTGCAAAATGACTCTCCAACCTAAGCATCACATAGACAGTTATACCTCAGAAGAGAACCTGACCTTTTAACCCTATGCATACAACAGCCGCATTTGAAACCTTTCTACTAACACGAAACATGTGACTGCAACAGTAGTCTTTTTCTTGGTCTTTTATTTTGGACAGTATAGGTACTTGAAATAGTATCTCAAAAAAGATTATCAGACTAAAGTATAGGCTCTCAGAAAAGATGAGACATTTTAAATAAAATGGCTGAGTGTGCAGGGATATGTGCAGGTATTACTGTACAGATCTTCTGTGATGAGCGTCTTTTATAGGTTTTTCACATTCCCTTGTGTGATCTGAATCTGTATCTGCTTTGTTTTGGCACAAAACCAGAGATCACTCTTTGATGCTTAGTTACACTGACAGTCAGCTAGGAACTGTTCTCATTTATGACGGTCTTCTGCGTATTGCCTACAGACCACTTTTACAGGTCTGAGCAGTCCCAAATCTCCCCATTGCTGCAATTAACTGTATTCCCGGAGCTACTCTTTGTTTACATGGGTGCTATGGTCACCCAACACTTAAGAAAGTCTATCCTATCCTAATCCTATTGGGATTGCATGTTCTCTGTAACACTACTGTGTCACATCTTACACAACGATCTGCTTTGTACCTTCAAGGGGAAGAAACATAAGATATACCAGAAGCTCAGTGCAAGTCTGTGCCCAGTACTCTAATCCCTATGCAGGACAGATTATAAAACTTTTTCCCAGAAATTTCTTCATCTATCCCAGTCACACAACAGCAATTAAAAATGCAAACAAGACAGCTGGGTGAACAAAAGATACAGCATATAAATATCATTCATACAAGTCCTAGAACAATAAAGATGATGTGCAATCTACTGGAGGTTCTCTTCTAAACCAAAAAAGACTGGAGTCCCCACTCAGAATTGTGCTTCCAGATTTGAGAAGCTAAACCATCTCCCTGTTTACCTTTTCATTACTCACAAATCCTGAGAATCTTTGGGAGCATGGACTCACATGTTTGCTTGACAGCCAGCTGTTCAGAATATCTCTGTTGACTTTATCTAGGTGGTGGGTCAACCATGTTATTGGATGCAGAGTCATGTGAAGTGTCTTGAGCAGGCCAGCTTCGGTCTCAAAGCAGTACAGACACACCTTCACTATCAACACCTACCAGTTTGTCTCAGCTGGAGGATCTCTGTACTCCATGGCCGATGAAGTTTTTCCCTTTTCCCAACCATACCTTGCACTACAGTTCTCTAGGTTAGTTAGTCTATTAATCACATTTACATTTCTGCCTTATCCAGTCCTGAGAAGATTGCGAGCTGGTAGCACTTAAGGAAAAGAGGAGTGAGGAAAGAAGGCACACAATCATATTTCTATTAAATGTGCACATTTATGAGCCATATACTCAATAAAAGCAGCAAAACCTACGGTGCAATAGAAGTATGGCCATAACAGCATTCCTAGTGCTGCATGGTTTACGGAGCTACAATTTAGCCACAAAAGAATTGTGCCCATGGGTCCACTGAGTCATTATCTCAGGCTGGCTCTTTTTTCACACCTGTTTCAGTCCAGCAACACGTGTATCACACAGTTCTGCTCCAGTGTGCTTTGACGTGATTAATTTCTGTGACATGAACTCTGCCGTTGCTGCCTGGCTTGTGGCATTGAGGTTTGTACTGCCTCTTTGCATAAGAGAAAGCATTAACTCTCTGCACTACAGCACAACTACACTTTGGACTACCCTTCCTGCAAATCGGCTCAGTATTACCATCAGGCAACTACAACTCATCTTCCTGAGCCTGACAATAAAAGTCCCTTTTGTGCTGCAGTAACTGCTACTAGTCCACCCTGGCCCCAGGCCAGTCCAAGCTCGTAGGATCCCACAGACCAAACCAGATCCCCCAGACCACAACTTCTGTCCTCCAGATGGATTCTGAACAAGAGGACTGCTAGACATTGGGTTGCTCTCATTTATTCCAAGAGGCTTTTGTGGTTTCTTGGACAAAACTCCATACCCTTCCCTCAAAATGACAGAAATGTTTTGGCCGGAAGGGAACTTTGTAGGTCATCCTGTCAAACTTAAATACCATTCTCAATTCACAGTTCCCTGCCTGTTAAGTCAGGATGACTCTCTAACCCTCAAACAAAGCACAAAATTTGTATTTGTCCTCTCATTAGTGCAAAGTATTAACCTAGCCAGAACATCTAAAGCAGCAAGAAAACAGTACTGTGGGGAACTAGGAATAAAAAATCAAATAATTTATGTAAATTATGTTAGACACAGTAGGTTGTTCCCCTTTGCCTTTGGTGCCAAACAGCTAATCTTCCCTCCCAGCTCTGATGTTTCTGTCCAGAAGGATTAAACATATTGATATACAAGCCTACTGAAAACATCTAGAGTTCTTTTGGTTATTTCAGTTTAAAATAAGTAAATGATTGACAGGAGCAAAGACCAAAATTAAAGCCAGTGGAATCACATGATTTTCCTATAGCAAAAAACAATGAACAGTAGAATCTGTCTGCCTGGGGAAAAAAAAGTTAAATTTCTGGAAAATTACGGAGTTCCTAATGAAAACAGACTTCTGTTTTGTGAAATTAGAAGTAATGAATCACCTTTCAAACTAAAGGACATCCAATTTAACATAAGAGGGATTTATAATAGTAATATTACATTCCCTACAACATGAATATACCACATATGGATTGCAAGACTTTTTTAAAGGGGCTGGATGATCAGTTGCCAACTCAAGAACAGTCACTGCTGAGCCAGCTTAAGGTAATACGAGCTTTCCAGGGTCCCATGTCAGGGCATAACCTGATCACCTACAAAGATTAGAAAGGAATGCTCCTCCCATGTGCAGTCCTGAGCAGCTGGCTCTGCGTATCACAGATCTTGATGCCTGTTTTTTAACCTTTTCCTTGAACAGAAGTTTATCAGAACTTCTAGATTAGGTACACAACAGAACGGACTTTATACCAAATCCTATTCTCTTATCTTTTTAATTATATGCTGCTTTGGCGAAAAAGAAAACAGTCCTATTACATACTTCAACATGCAGATGACTTCCAAGATAATTTCATTTATGTTAAATGTTTTGCTTCCAATTTTCATGGTCCACCAGACACTGTAAATGAGCACATTATAAAAAGTAAAAATGCACAGCTTTACACTCAGACACATAAGCTTAGCATCATAAAGTTATTCAAATATACAAAAAATATATGACTTTCTTGATTATAACTTTTGTGTATATATTTCTTAAATAATTTAATTGTATTTTACTTATTAGATAACATGATTTAAAAGCCACCCTTCAATGCTGTAGGCATCATTGATAATCTTTTAAAAGCTACACATAATACATAAACAAGATAATAAATCCTCCTCAGACCAAATCAGGTAATTCAGTAACAACATAAAGTAAAAAGATCCTCCCGCTCCCCATAGCTTCCATATTACCACTGGCAACTCCTACTAAAAATTCAGCTTCTCACAGTCACGGGTTGAGAAGGGCCAGCTTTGCAATCAGTCCAGGATACTCAGATACAGATATCTTGGTAGGGGAAAAAAAAAAAAA
>VZTL01012392.1:38577-50394 GCA_013400535.1 Scopus umbretta
AAAAAAAAGGAAAAACATTTTACCCTGCCCCTTTCTCTTCTTATCCCAATAATGCCTTAAGTCAAGCTCCTCCTTTGGCAGTATATGCTAGCATGGGATGGGCAACATTCCCAGACACACCTTGGGATATGTGTTTATTTGTAGGTCAAAATGAATACTTTACCATCAGCTTAAAAACTTGAAGATCTATGATAAAATGTTTATCCATAGTCTGTTTATAGAAAGACTTTAGGACACAAATATATATACATGCACATACAGACTCACACACAAAATCACCACATACAGACTCTTACATTAGGAATACCTACAAACGATGTTTGAGCCTGAGCTATTACATACTGTACAAACTCAAAGATGGTATTTAAACACAGCCTTTGGAATGAGGTGAACAAAACAGCTATGGATAGCTAGAGAAAGGAAGAATAATTTTTATTTATAATTTACTTGGAATATTTTTTATTCTAACTTGTATTTATAATTTTATAACAACGTTGTGCTCTACCGACAACAAAGTGGATGTACCAGTGACAAGTTTTCCCTCTTTTACCTTTTTCCTCAAAAGGGCATTTAAATCAAATTACAAAGAGGACCTGAAATAAACAAACACAAGCCTTGTTTTGGAAAGAGGAAGTGACTACATCTAACAGGTGAATCATCTACACTGTTAGACTACATCTAACAGTGAAAGAAGACAATTCTTACAGACAAGGAAACATTGAAACAGGAAGGAGCAGAATTGAAGAGGCACACTCCCAGATTCCTATGAACGGGTATAGTGCTACTCATATAACAGGACTAAAAGTTACTGGAAATGCAGTGTTCCTTATCAGTAACAACAGGCAACAAAGGCAAGCTCGCATCCACTGAACAGGCAAATAAAAGGTGGATGATTCAGTTAAAGTGTATCAGATTTTTTGACAATTTACCTGTGTCAGCTCAGTGTTAGCCAGGCAGGTTAACGGTCAGGTAGGCTGATTCATTTAAACTGTACCAGCCAGCTTTTGCCTGCTTATTTAGCAGAACAGTAACTGCATTCTGTAAGAACAGAAAATATTGATAAAACACGGGCAAGAGGGCAAGGGAGGACTAAAGTGAGAGCCTGGAGCGGGCTGCATTGAAAAAAGATGTGAAGGTGGCAGCAGACTTACTTTCAAAACACTGGGAATCACTACGCTTTCGATCACTGAAGGCAAAGTTTGCTATGTCTTAAGATACACCCCTCCTTAACTGCAGGATCCTGGATGAAGCAAAGGTAAAGATGGGCAGACCCATCTGATGAAAGACACTCCAAGCATGCAAAGGAGTTTTTTGGTTTGACTTGATTTCTGCACAGTTTTTCCCCATGGGGCAAGAATGGAATGGTTTTCCAAGTGGAGATGCAAACATCATTTCCCCACTCGCAGAAATAAAATTTCAGAGCCTTACCTGCCTTTACAGAGACCAAGATCCTACACCTTCCCTGACAGGATGCCTCAGCCCATTTCTGTCACTGCATTACTGTCATGCTGCTCTATCCTCTTCTGTTCTTCATTAATCCAAGTGGAAATGGCAGCCTACTATGAAGAAGAGAAACAGCCTTAGCTGGTATATACTTAGATACTACACGTGGAGGACTTACATGCACAGAGATTCAAAACATGGAGTCAGCTCTGCTTGTGGGACTAACCTACCACCTCTAGGCCGCTCTAATTTGTGAGATCAAATTATGAGAAACACCATGGACTTGGAATAGGCAAACAAATACCCGTCTTACCTCTTTGTCATACCAATACCCTCCAGCCAGGCCACTGATGGGCCTGATGAATCTATTTGTCTAATGGAACATTAAATGCTCATTAATACTTTTGTTTAAATTAACTAAACACAGTGCCATCAATCTAAGTTTCTCCTCAGCTTCACTGCATGTGAACTTGTAATATGCTACTACGTTGGTTCCCACGCTCCCTTTAATGTCTCAGTATTTTCCCCTTTCAAACAACCAACTCTTCCCCCAAGATCCTGTTGGACACACTGTATTTGCTAGCACAACATTAATCTCGGGTGTGGGTATGTTCTACTTCTTTTCTTAGTTCTTACTATCTGCCGTCCCCATGCAGAGCAAGTTCCTGGGGTTAGGAACTCTCTGCTACCTTGTATTCTTCTGGTAACTTCCACACCATGCCCACATTCCAACTTACCCTTACATTACATAAAAATGTAATTAAGAACAATTAAATCCATTTAGTAATGTGTATTGGGGTTTGATATGGGTTTGAGCAGATAAAATTTTGTTTGCATCATGTCCACCCACCTAAGCACATAGAATCCCCTAACTCTATTCACCACCCTTCCTTGCCTATTCATTCCCTGCATCCCCATCCTTCTCCACTCCATCCCAAAGTCCAAATACCTTTCCATTAATAAAATATTTTGTTCCAAATGTACCAGTATGCAAAAGGTTCACAGGCTGTTTTTCTAAATTAACATTCATGCCATTTTAGTACCCAGTCATGAGTAAGGCAAACAGGTTCTTGAAATAAGATATCTTATTTTCAGCATTAAAGTTAACACTTGACTAGTTCAGTTAATGTGTTGTGATAGGTGTTGTAGGTTCGTATTACCATCTTCCTGTACATCTGCATTTAAGTCTCACAGTGCAGTGTAACTGGACCTTCGCAACATCACTTTTCACCTATTGGCAACAAATAATGGCACAATTTGTAAAACAGCTTATTACAAAGTAAGTAACGGCCTCATAAAATCAGAAATATAAAGAACAACTTCACAAACGAAAGTCAGTGCAAATTTTACCACTAACAAATGAGGGGGTTTGAGTTTGTATTAGAGAAACACATAGTAAGAACTTTGAGGAAAAAGCACCAGAACTGTAAGTCTTCACCCTAAAGGAAGATTCAATGGTAGTTTTCTCTTAGACTCTTTAGGAGAGTACACTCCAAAACAGCTAACATAATTCAAAGGCTACAAAGCTATAGCCAGAGACTTTACAGAGGTAAATCAGTAAGGTTTTACTGAAACCAAGAATGTTACAGTTGGTGTGATCCAGGTCTGCATGCCACTTGATACTATCTTGCAGCCATTACAGGAACTATGCTTATGAATTTCATGTAGGAAACAGAGAAGCAACAATGCAGGCCAGATTCTGTCACTGGCATTACTCCATTCAGTTATTTCTCACTCATATTGCTGTAGCAGCTAAGAACAACAGAAACTACACAATCGTCATGAAAGATGGGCTCCCCCCCCAGCAGGAACTCATACCGTAAGGCAGCATAGAGGACCACATATGGACGGTCAAGGAGTGCTGGGAAACAGTACCATCCTATTAATTACAGTGAGTACCATCCTATTAATTACAGTGCACCAGTCCTCACCATGCGTTAATTTTTTTTGTGGGAAAAAGGTGGAATGTGAAGAAGAAAGGAGAACATGGAAGAAAGTACATCAGTACTTATTATAAAATTTAACATATAGACAAATGAAGTCAGCATCTTAACTGGTTAGACACAATAACTTTAATACTAATAGGGATCTGTCAGCTTGCGGAGCTGGGACCTGCTCACGCTCTGAACGCCAGTCTTCTATTCTTGACTGAATAATACACAGAATTTGGCATGCTGCCTCCACCATACACAAAGTGAGGGAAGGGAACCTGAAGGCCCTCAGAAATGAAGTAACTTTAGCATGTGTAATCTTAGTAGATTCCACTTAAGTCCTTTTCCATTTTTTTTTTTTAACTTGCTATTTTAAATGTCAGTCTTCCTGGATTTAGTCTTAAACTTGACCAGCTTGACTAATCAGACGAAAAAAGGAGCAGTCTTGAAGTTCACAGTTATATGAATTAACAAGGAATGACAACCCTTCAATACAACCAATTTTTCATATCCACAAAACAGAAAACTTTTCATCAGGATGATGGCACACTTCCACTGCAAAGAAAGTCTCGTCTCAGAATCCACAGGATACACCATCATGACCACCACACCTACAGGATACTCAAATTGTAAGGTGAATCATTACTACCTGCTCACCAGAGGAAGGTGCTTGCTTACACCTGCTAGCTGGAACCGACAGCTGGCAATTCAACGCCCCACAAAGACCTTCTGCAAACAGGCTCTTAACAAACATGCATCTTCTGGCTTCCTGATCCCATTCCATTCAAATCAAACACCTCTGGCTCCCACTCCTTGCCTTGGCTGGCTTTTGGACTTAGCCTTTGTACCTGCCCAGTTCAGACTGCTTAATACACACGCCCATATTTTTTTATATTTACATATTTGATCGCAGCAAATATTAATGTAACTGCATTTAGTCAAAGACACTGCTTCCAGTTTTTTGCAGATTTCAACAGGGGCAATAGATGTCCTTTCTGGAAATACTATTACAGAGAATAACAGATAAATCAAGCACCTTTCTTCTGGGAAAGAGGTGCCTGCTCCACCTGCTTTTGCTGTGTCACATCAAGCAAAAGCAGCCACACATTTCTATGTCACAGACTTTATTCTTTTGATTACAAAATATGTACCTCCACCCCCTCACTGAGGGAGGGGACAAGATCAATAATACAGTAAGTGTATATATTGTGGCACTGAATGTTCAGTACACCCAAGAGTTTTCTTAAGTTAGGCTGCCCCTAAACAAGAGTTGGCATGCCTAGCTACTTCAAAGAAATGAAGCAATTGCTCTTTCAACGTGAAAAGCTTGGCAAGATATTGGGTTTTATTTGTCAGTAAGTGCAACCAGATAAAAATCTTATCAGTCCAGTATAATTTTTGTAATAGAAATTTCTGAAAGTATTACAGTGAGATACACAGAAGAATTAAAACAAAACAAAAACAAACCCAAACAAAAAGTTAAGGGTCATTTAAACAAATGGTAAAATGAACCACTCTTGAAAGTGTTCTGCTCCAGTAGGAGGGAAAGACATACCTGTGGGAAATTGAAGCAGAGCTAATGGAAGCATACAGCTGGCAGAAAATGCTTATTGCGGAACACTTTAAAAATCCACAACTTAAAAAAGAAGTATTCAAATACACTATTTACAGTCATGTGCAAAAATCTAACCAGACAGAAAACATGCAGGAAAACATTCATTATCTATGACAAAGGAGTCATGAAACACAGTGAGTTTTAGGCCAACTCCACTCAGATCTGTCCGTGTCCTACTCATATCATCAAGCTCCAAACATTAATGAATAAAACACAGAACATTTTAGCTCTGCAATTCACTTGCCTAATGAATATAGGGTAGAGAGCGTGCCAAGATCCTATGATCATGTTACATTTCTTCAACTGCTACACGTATCACTGAAAAGTGAAATAGGCTTACAGAAAAATAGAAACAAAATCTATTTCCTGAAAACAGCAACCTCAAGTTATATTCTTTCACCTTATAAAATGAGGGAGCAGGTAAGGGTCCTAGAAATGCTAGCACTAGCTGATATATGCCAGACTTTGGCTCTATACTAAGTCACATCTCACTTTTTTGTGTGTGTACATGCTCGTTCTTGGCAGAAGTAGTCTCCACGTGCTGGGAAAAAGTCTCAGGAGGCGTGCGAGCTTGTGTTGCAGGATATGCCTCCGGAATGACTTGCAAAGACGAGCACGAGTGAGTTCTGGCATCTGATCGATCCTGGTTTACCGAAATTTGTAATTTTTAAGAGAATACTACTCATCTCATTTGCTGCCTTGGCCCTATACTTCAGTCAGACTGGAACTAGCTGCAAGGGATCCCTGAGCAAGTGCTCTGTACTGAAAAGGTCTCCTACAGGGAAAGCTCCAGCACTTAATAGTTTGTTTGTTTGTTTTGTAGGGTTTGGGTTTTGGGTGTTTTGTTTTGGTTTTTTGTTTGGGTTTTTTTATTTTGTTTGTTTGTTTTAACAATACTAGCTATTGTTTACCTATTTCCTGCAGGTGCTTTCAGTTTTTAAATTATTTTAAATACAGCTAAGTGAAGCTTCCCTGTTTTATTTCTGGAATGATCGAGTATGCAAAAGTCTCTGAAGGCTGCAGTACATTTCATATGTTAAATAAACTTGGGTGGTATTTATTTATAACTGAAGACACAAAGTTCATCAGAGAGGACTCAGTTCTTTAATTTGCCAACAGGATGACTAATCAGCAAGTATGTGCCGGCCAGCCATGCCAGAACACGCCAGCCTTACCGCTCTGCACTAACCGGACAGCACACGTTATCCGAACATCACGGTACTCAGCGGCAGGTGGGAGGCTACTGAAGCAGATGTGGGAGAGGGGTTTGGGAGACAAAGGAAACAAATCTCCAGGAAATTAGGCATTGTGTATTCTGCTGCTCCTTGGACAATTTGTTTTGGTTTCTAATGTAGACAATTCACCAAATTATTATATTAGAAAGTGTGACAGTAAAGCAGGGCTAGTTCAGACATGGCATTTGGGGTGAACAGCTATGGCTGGTGGCCCATTTGGTATAAATATTCCAGGCTGATTCTGGAAAGCTGCTAAGTCACTCACAGTGAAGTATGATCCAGCAGGACAACCTATTAATTGCATTGCTATTTCTGTTCATATCTGCACATTCTCCAAGCTTAAGAACATCCTAATTCATGACCAATACAGGTTTTTCTTTTTTACACAACCAAACAAAACTCTGACCAGCAATTTTTTCTATTCAGACAGCTCATTTAATATCACTAGTTTTGCTGCAGCCTGTACAGCAGTTTTACCAAACGCAGTTGTCGGCTAGAGACCATTTTGATGCTTTCCCCTTTTTGCTAAAAAAATTTAAGTTTCTGAAAAAGAACAGGCAGTACACTGGCAAGAAAGAAAGTACCACCGTCTTATTTTTCTTGCTGATTTCAGTAGCAGGTATGACAGCAAGTGCTGGCAACAGCTGACAAAGCCTCATTCTCCTGCTGCCACCCTAATGAGGATTTTATTTTTATCCAAGATAATTGAAATAATACTGGTTCTGGTTTGTCATAGTCTTTATCTGTAACCAACCTGTGTTTTGCACTATTTGAGCTCCATCAGTTGCTCTCAATCCATCTGGAAGGTATGACTTCCAGTTTAAAGATCTTTCCGGGCTAGTTTCTGATTGTCTTTCCAAGAATACACATTATAGCTGTTACAGGTGCACAAAGAAATGTTTGCTCTTTTCTTCTGAGCCTCTCATGCTGTAGGAGACACATCCACACACTCCTGTGCTGGTGCGTAGTGACATGACAAAAGGCCTCACTTAAATTCCAAATAATCTTCACAGTTATGCAAAATCTAATCACCACATGCAAAATCTAGCTCTGAGAAGTTCGCTACATTCTCAGCTGTAATTACACTCACAGGGATCAATTTAGCTGAATCAGACCTGGCTAAATCTGCAGTAAGACCCGCAAAATCCAAGCAATGCTGCAACAAATCCCAGACTACTGGGCTATACTACTGATCCAAAGGCCAAATGCTGTATGAGTTACTCACTGGGGAGGTCGATGCAAATCAGCTGAGAGCAAGGAGAACAAGCTTTTGACCTAGACTTTATAATAGATAGCCTACATTTTACCTTAGCAATTTTAAGCCAAACTTCACTTCAACTTTAGCTTTGCCTGAACTAGACACGCTCAAGTTCTTTGTGTCCCTTATATTCCAGATAATTACATCCCCCTGAATACCTCTCCAACAAATGGTTGCTTTCCCTTTGTCACTATCATCTACTATCTAGAAAATGTGCTAAGTTTATATAAGAATGCACAAATCTCATGCGGGTGTCTACTGCCATAAAGGTATTGTTTAAATAAATAAATAGAGAATTCCTCCTTAAGAATAACCAACTCCAATACACCGTTCTTTGCCACAGATTCCACTAGCTCTAAGTGGAACACCACAGTCAATGCAGTTATTTAGGTTTGGATAACTGAGACACTCTTCACCTTCTCTTTTCTCCCTCTCTTCCCAAAACATCCGATCTGCTTTTCCGCAAGTGATTAGTGGGGTTTGGTTGACAAACGCAAATGGCTGAATGTTGATTCTCTGTACTGCCTGTAACCCCATTAGAAACCAGAAAGCAGATCAGCAGTTCAAGTGTCAACTTGATAATCCAGAAAACAAACAGCAAAACCGGTTCATTGCCCTCTTTGCCCTAAGTTCACCCAAGGCACATTTTTGAACACAAAGTCTGCTGGTGGACACATCTTTTCCAACTGGCTAGCAAGGTGCATAGTTCACTTGCCACGCCTGAAAAAAATACCATCTGGACAACCAAACACCTCAAAATTCTAAATGCAAAAGTTTTCTGTTGAAAATCCAAGTCTACCCTCAGCGAGTTTTTAACGTATTATTTTTTTAACATATCCTGAGAATTCCCTACCTCTTTTCATTGCAATGTATTAAGTCATAAATATGCTTTTCTCCTCTGGTTGGAGAATGGGCTTTCCCTTAACGATCAAGTGAAACTCAAATGTACACCATGTAACGGATGGGTGTAATTCAGTTAGAATGATCAACATGAATAACACAGCTCAGGAACACCAACGGAATAAGGTTGAGCCCTCTAAGCCTTCAATTATTCTTTATACTTTTTTCATACAAGAAACGTCATGGCCTATTAGCAGTACAACACATGACTTTATGACAAATTCAGACGAGAACTGTGAATGGAAATAAATTTGTGAATAGAACAGACAGCTTAAACTCAGAAAACCATAGCACTGAATATGGCACAAGTGAAGGGGGACTTAAAATGGGTTATTCAGCTTACTATAGGAAGTGACAAATATAAGGCTATATTATTGGTTGCTTTAAGTAGGTGCCACTCATTCTTTCGTATTAATAATGCCTCTTTTACTCAACATCTCTTCTCCCTGCTACAGACAGGTCATACATTTACAGTTCTTTTAGAACTTAGGAGACTAGAGACTGAATCCTCTTGTGTAATTGTTCCACTGCTGCTTTCGCTTATCACCTTGACCGTGTTTCTTTCTGTCAAATAGCAGAGTCACTGTGCTATTGAATGAATCAGGCCAGCGAAACAGCTGTGACTGCATTAATGCAAAGGTATTTATGGAAGCAAAATGCACAGTAAAAAGATGCATTTATTTTCCAAGCAGGGCTCATTAATTGGTGGCATTCTTCTAATACAATGATTTATGATATGCAGAATAATTTAAATTTAGTTTAGCTGTAGTCTCAGCAAGCAGTCAATTAGGACAGTTTGGAGTGGGGGTAAATGTGATTCTTGCCAAGAGGAAGGATTTTCTTTATTTTCTGCTTTAAATAAGCTTGATCCAAGTGGAAATACTCCAACTTAACTGCTGTGGGCTCTGTCTCATACATCTCACATTTATTATATAACTTCTGGTTTTATCCCTTCTGTTTTTTCTGGCTTTCCTTCTTTGCCCTTGCCTTACAAATGCTCCTTTCTCATTGTTACGTTGTTTTTCTGCCCTGCTTCTTTTCCTCCTACAAACAAAACCAATGATGTTTATCTTCTTGTGGATTACTGCATACCCTTAAAATGTACCATACATGTAGCTCTAAAACAATTGAGCAGATTTAAAAAAAAATGACAAGCCATTCCCATGCACACTCACCTACCCAGATTGTTTGCTTTTCTCCCCATCATCTTTCACAAAATGACATTTTAAAAATTTGCTTCAGTTTTCATTACATTTCAGATCAGAAGGGATTGTCATATCATTTGCTGCAACAGTCGCCCTGGCAAATTTAAACCAAATTAAGCATTACTGTCTCTAGAATACGTCACACCAAGCTGCCCCAAGCTTCTTCAATGGAACACACAGCCTGTACCTGAATTGTCTTCAGCTGATCCCAGTGAGAAAACCAGGCTTACTGCTGCTTTCTACTAACTTGATCTGAAAGGCTGCTTACTCCAAAACCACACATGACGATCGGATTTTAAGTACATGATCAGAAACATCAGGCAGGAATATAAGAAAAAGATTCTCTGATCACTAGAAGACAATAGCCCCTCTTATCTAACCTTCTTCAGTTTAGAGTTACCTATGGACTGAGAGGAAAAAATCTTCCTGATGCTATAGGAGATGAACAGAAACCTCTGAATAACACGATCATGCGGAAGGCTAGTGATCAGAATAAAGACAGAAAAATGCTATGAGCATTTGCACCTCTGTGTGTGTATTTCAAGAGAGTCTTCTTGGACAGAATAGCATACAAGCTGGTACTGAATACACCAAACACAAAATGCTGGCAGGCTGTGTACCAATGAAAACAGAAGTAAGGAATTTTACAGTCCATTTACAGTCAAAAATGTTGTTCACAGTAAATCATTAACAATACCCTTCAAAGTGTCACTGCTCACCCAATCGCTTCAACATTCTTAATATTACTTACCAAACTGCCACTTCCTACAGTATAGCTTCAGGAAAGTGTATCCCACATTAACCACAAAAAGCTGTTATTTTATTGACAGCAATTACTACTCACAAGAATATAGTCACACAGATATTTTCTATTAATTATTATATTTTCAGAAATCCCAGTTACAGATTATAAATTTTTCTTGCTTTCCTTAGGACAATTTGTTCCTTACATTGTACCTTCCGATTTGATGAAATGTTAATAATTCATCCTGTTAGCTTTTCTGTGATAAATTGTACACGGTCATGAGTATGCCTGTTCCTCCCTAGCAACTTATGAACTTGTTTGCCAGTTGCAGCCTCACTAGACAAAAGGAGAGCATCGCAAAAATATTAAGTCCTTACACATCATGTGAAAATAAGACCTTGGTAGAGTGCTATAACCAAGTGAAAAGTTCAGATACTCAACTGTAAGAGATACCAAATAATTCACATGAGAGATACCAAGAAGCATGCTTCATTAGTCTTGATGTTCACAAAACAGGTTGCTCTTACCTCTACTGGCTGTAGTACCTGCACTGCCATCCTGTTACTTGACTAAGCACTCAAGTTCAAATTTCATTCAAAATTACTGATTAATGCCCTCCAGTAAATTATTATTTCTGGTTAGGTTCATTACATTACTCTGTTTAAAACCTAGTGCCGACCTTCCATTTGGGAAAAGCCTTCTCTCTCCACACATCCATTTGCAAAGCCTCTAGTTTCCAAAATTGTTTATTTTGACCCAAAACACTGTATTTATATAGTCAGGACTCAAAGGTGGGCTTTGCTTTTCCATTTTACTGTTTCCATTTTACTGTTATGCCAAACTGCTATTTAAGTAAGTCCCAATCCAAATCATCGAGTAACAAGAAGCATCCTGAATTCCTGCAAAAGAGGCTTCTTTTGTCCCAGGCTTTTTAAAGTATTTTTAAAGCCTCAGACAGCTTGTTTGAGGAGTCATCCGTTGACGTAACGTACTTCAAACTCTTTTACCATGTTGGTTGAAAAAAAAAACCCAGCTGCTCTCCGAAAGGGCTTAAGAAGCGATTTCTGATGGTTTCGGCATTTAACCGGGTGCGTGATTAACGCCCGAAGACAGCGGAGGACAGTTTAAGACACAGGACAGGACGCCTTAAGCAGAGTCTCGGTAGCAATAACCAACCCCCGCTCAGCCAGCTCTCCTTCCCCAGGCCGTCCACCCCCGGCACGGCGAGGCCCTTCACCCGCAGGGCGCCCCGAGGGCCCCGGCCACCGGCTCGGACGCTGCCGAGCACGGAGGGCGGACGGACCGGCCAGCCAGCCGGCCAACCTCCCGGGCGAGCACAGGGGCACACCGGCCCCCTGCCCGCTTCCCGCTCTCGTTTCCCTCACCGAGCCGGAAGGCCCCGGGCCCGCACACCCCTCCGCCCCACACCGCCAGCCAGCGGCCGCCCCCTCCCCGCCGCCTTGCCCGCCTCCGCTCCCCTCTCTC
>VZTL01012392.1:53453-66487 GCA_013400535.1 Scopus umbretta
TTTTTTTGGTATGCATTCAAGTTGACTTGATGTCCTTATCCAAATGTAATTTTGCACTAATATTCTTTTTTAGTTAACAGTATCACTTCTAGAAAGATAGTTGTGCCTGTTAATTTCAATGAACTTTTACATTCTATCTCATCTCTATTGTAAAGGCTACTTAATAGTGTGCTTTCTCTGGGTGAGGCTCTCCGTTAGCTTTTCAGTTTACCTAAAGAGCAGAGACAGTTCATCAACTAAACAGGTCACTTTTTTGCTGCTGAAGCTCTTTTGTTGACTCTTGGGAACATTGACCTTCACATCACTACTTGTTATGCTTGAAGTGGGATTGCCCATGTCTTCTCTGATCTCTCTCAGCTACCCCGCTGTGCTGTGGTATAACATCTCCCTTTTCTTACACTACAGATTCAATGATACTTCCGTCTATCTAAAAATTCTGTCTCTCTGACCTGAATTACTGGCCAATGTGCTTGCTTTATGCTTTTGATTTTATGATTGTGTTGCTTATCATCTGATTTCTTGTGTTACAATCTATCCATTATTTCCTCCTTAATTTTAATTGTAATCCTTAGGAAGAAGGATATTTAGGTGTTGAAAGTCATAAGTGCGATGTAAATTTGGGATGCTCTGTGGGGCTTAACAAAAGTTTTGACTGGTTTGTCCAAGTCTAACTCCTAGTGTTTACTGAACTAATACAAATTCTCATGAATTCAGTTAGTGCACTGCTCAGTGCTTTGATTGGGCTATTTAAACTCAACGTTAGAATGTTGTCTGGTAACATCTTTGGTATTCAGGAGTATACAATGGAGAGTTATTACTTTGTTAGAGTTGCTGTATGACTGTTGCAGACAAATGAGAAATTCTTTGTCTGTGTCTCAGTGGTGGAATCTTTATATACTGTTTTAGAAACGTTGCAGTGATTTCTTCACAAAGCTTACCCTATTGCCTAATTTAGTTGCTTACAACTAGTTGAAGATCTTGCATTTTTACCATTAGTGCCAGATACTACTATTTTTTAAACACTTTGGCACAGACTGGTAAAAAACATGTCTGTATGTGGAACAGGATGGATTTAACCAGGACAGTTGATTATGACTTGGGAGACTAATCCTAATTCAGAGTCTAATCTGAATTTTAATGGCATTTGTGTACCTGGTATCTAATAGCTAGCTATAGCTTTCAAAGTATGAATTGCTCGTGTCAGTGACAAAGTATCTAAATAACAACTGTGTGTGTGTGTTTCTTCCCTAAATCTTCAGGAAACCCCAAAACATGCTAACACAAATAGCAAAACCATGAAAATGCAGACAGCCGCCTCTTTGTGCTTCCTTGGTCTGCCTTGTGTCTTGTTCAGGGTGGCCTTTCTGGAAGACATTTTAACATATTGTAAAAGAAGCAACAGTAATGATCCAAACATCTGTAATTTACAGGGTATATTGCAGCAGTGCCATCAGTGAAATTACTGGTTTTGCTGGGTTTCCTCCACCCCTTTTTTTTTCCTTTTTTTTTTTCTTTTTTTCCTTTTTTAATTGTCCTGTAGAAAACTTGAGGTAGTAACTCTTCAAACAAGTCAGTTTTCTTATCTCTAATTAAATTAAAACGATGTAAATAACATTCTTAAAATTGTTAACAGAGGTATTCCTCTGCATACATGAGTATATTTGCATTGGAATAGTGAGTCCTTGATATAGCTCTTCATTCATTTGTCTAGAACTAGAGGTAAATGAGCTCTAAATCCTAAAAAGGCATCCCTCTCATCTCTTAGGTCTATCTGTATGAAATTTTCTATGCACTGTTAGCTATTGGAAGGCATGGTAACTGACTGCCAAGGTCACTCTGTAATGAAAAATGATCTATTTGAAGACAGTATATGCTTTTATGACTTGTTTTTCCGTATTGCCTGGTATTTGCATTTCTTCCCTTTGCTTTTTCTCAAGAAAGTATTATTTGGGATTTTAAGATTGATACCTAAGTGTAGCAGGATTAACAGAAAAACAGAGCGCCTGATACTTTCCCTCTGACAGTACTTTTTCTCCTTAAGAATTCTGGAGCACTGGGAGATCCCTCTGCTCGCTTCCGAAGATGCTGCCATGTGCTAAAGACATCAAGGAAAGTTCTCTGGCCCCTTTTGATCTAGGGTGGGCTGAAATCTTGGGCCTGCTCTGTTGTCTAATGTGTCTTACCTGTATGCAGGAAGCCATTTTGGGCTAAAACATATGGTGCTTCAAATATGGAGAAGCCTTGCACTTGACATGTGTAAGGATGTCTGCATCATAAACGTTTTGAGCATTTCATTAAGAGTTTAAATGGTATGTAAGAGAGGTAACCTTTTCAATAGCCTTTTGGGGATAGTTTGTGTAAAATGCTAGGTGGAAAACTTCAAGTACCATTAATAATCTCAGGGACACAGAAAGTTGGACTATCTTTTCTCAGATCTTGGCAATTACTCTGAGAATGCACCTGAAAATTCCTTGTCAGAGGTGGTAGCTAGCCTAGGTTCAGACTCCAGGGATGTGTCTCATATTAGGGGATTCAGGAGTTAATATCTTTTTACAGTTCAATGCTATAGGTCTGCAGTCAGCTTAATGTAGTTTGAGGTTGCTCTGCGGTCTTCCTCTTTTCAGTTCCTCTTTCCTGTACCTGAATTAGTAGCTGTGCAGGTGCTAGGTGAACCACACCAGGGAACTAATAAGCTGAAAGCTGACTCTTCTTTTTTCCCCAGCTCAGTACACAGCTTTATGGAAAATCGTTTGGGTAGAAGGGAAGAAATGACAATGAGTGGCTGGGCATCAGGGGAGGGTGAAGTTGAATCTAGCATTTTGTGTTTGATCATGTCATCATGGAGCCATGGTATGAACGTAGAAGGTGAACAGTTCGTTTGGATATGCTAATGTAATGGCTGGATATTTAAAGGCTTCAGTAAAGACAAAAAAAATTACTAGCAATAAGTAATTAATGTGTGTTAAGATTATTTCTAATTACAGAGTGCATAAAGAGGCAAGATGTCAATATTGCTGTTTCTTTAAACTGGAAACCCCTTTACTGATCACCTGTATGAAAAGAAAAATGTTTATTTTCAGCTAGACCTTTCTGAATCACTTTGAAACATGTAAAAAGTGTTCCTGCGCTGATTCTTTTGTTGAATTCTTCGTTGTAGAGAACTTGAGCAGTGAAGTTCCGATTTACTCCAAGTGATTCTTTCCTGATGAAGATCACAAACTGGTAACCTGTGTGATAGCCTGCAGCAATCTTTGTCCTAACTGCATCCTACAGGCTAGCTCTTTGCATGGAAAAGTTTTGAGCTATGCTTTGAAGTGGAAATCATAACTCTATTATGTGTCTTCAAACACACTGGAAATTAAGTATGCAGAGAAGCGTATACTGAGTTTGAACAGACTGTGGTATGTGTGGTTCAGCTTTGCTAGAACTTTTTAAATGAAACACATTTTAGTCTCTCTTTCATATGCAGTTGCGCTATTACTATGCATGTACTTACCCAGTGTAACAAATGCTACCAAGATTTTGTTGGAAGACTTTCTTTATAAAACATTTAATACCTAGTAGCAGTTTTCTTGTTTTGCAATTTTATTTCCTGAGGTTCTACTTAAATTATAATCAACAATTAATTACTAATGTAACATTTCTCACTTTTTACACTAGTGTTTTTTAAGGTGGTTTTGTAGTACTATTGAAGAAAGCTCAGATAGTTTGTGACTGTGGAGCTATTTCTTTCCATAGTAACTGGAGGTCACAGCCATATCTTTTGTAGCAAGAAAGTTGTGAAAAGAGCAATACTTTTGTGACTAAGATCTCCTAACAACATATTTTAAAAACTATTTCTAGATCTAAGACTATATCACGAGGCACTTACAAACTCTTGAACGCTGTAGGAATTGCAGCTGCATAGCACCTCTGTGAGCTAGCACCCAGTTAAATTGACTTAATATCAGATATGAAACTTCAGTAAGTTTTAGTCATTAAGTAAAGCACTCTTAATAGTTCTTTTTTCCTTGAGCAAAAACCTGTGAATAGCAGAGTTGTTGGTACTTGCATGGCAACTAGAGTTTTATTTGCTTCTATTTGAAACTCTTTCAAACCATGAGAAAAATTGAAAGAACTGAAACTACATCATGTGTTTTCTTTCCTGTGTGGCTTAATTGGGACTTGTTGCCTAAAACAAATTGATATGACCCATATTACAGGATAGGAAAATAGCACAAGGAAAAAATACCCTAAAATTAATGCCAGCGTACTATATGCAGAGATGAGGATTTTCAACCTTATGTAACAGAAACTTTTTTAAAGGTCACCACCAGCAGAATTTGCATGTTCTGGGTTTAAATATTTCTTGTATTTCCTCTCCACAGTTACCTTTCCTGAACTCTGCTCTGGCCTAAATACAACCAAATATTTAATTAACCTAGTAATTATGTAGGATTATTGGCTACATGAAATCGTTCAAATACAAGATAGGTAGATTAAAATTGTACAAATCTTTTTATTTCTGAATGTTCTGTGGGAGAGAGGTGGTTAATTAAAATAGCAGCTATTAAAGGTCTTTAAGTCATCTGCACAGTTAAAATTGGTATTAATTTTGTCTCATCATCAGTGTTCTAGCTGATCCAGATATGTTGATCCTGTAGCAGGAGACAAACTAAAGTTTCTTTATAAGCTTATAGTCTTAACCTTGAATTTCTTGGCTTGATGGTTAAGACGTCGAAGTTAGAATTTTGGGGGGTGGTAGAGGGGACAGAGTAGAAAGGGTACAAAAACTGTGCTTGAATCATGTAAGCTTACAAGAGGCAAGTTCTACATTCCATTTTGGACATTCGTTCTATTTTGTGTTTTTATACACAAAAAAACAAAACTTGAGAAAATGACTAAAGTGCTTGTGAAAAATATCAGAATTTAGGAAGGCTTACTTTTACTATTTGGATTAGGTAAATAGATAACACAAAATATTTCTGTTTTATCTTTACAGGAGTTTTATTTTTTCCTGAAGTGCTAGCACTCTAAGCCTGTTATTGTACTATCTTTAAGTTTGTGGAGAAAAAGTTAAAAAAAAAAAAAAAAAAAAAAAAAAAAAAAAAAAAAAAAAAAAAAAAAAAAAAAGAGTAATCCAAACTATTCAGATAGTATGTGATGGATGCATTAAATACTGCTTTAAATATATTCCTGTTGATAGTCAGTATTCATTATAAAACTCTTCAAAGCTGTAAGCAGTGCTGTTGTTAGTCGTTTAAGCTGTGTGCACATCTGTGTGTATTTTTTCCTTGTAATAAATCCTAATTGAAAAACTATTAAAAAAAATGTGCATCTGAATAACCAAAAAGAAAACCGCAAAACATGGCTTGGACAAAATTTTACTAGCTTTTGAAAGTGATCATCTTTCTAGCATGTTTAGAAAAGAAGCAGGTGCAGATTCAGGATTTTCTCTTATTAACATATATCTCTGTATTCATTTTTACCTCCTCTGACTTCAGCAGTTATGCTTAGATAAACAGAACTCCAGAGGAAAGTTAACAGCAGCTCTTGTGGTGGCAACAGCTGGTCTCTCCAAACCTCATTGAAAAGCGCGGAGCTAGCACTGCAAGTAGAATTCACTGTTGTGCTGTATTTAAATAAAGGGTCTTTGACAAATCTTACAAAACTCTGCAAACTCCTAGGACAGAATTTCTCATTAAGTTTCTTTTTGTCTTTAATTTGTGACTGTTTTTCTCTTGCAGAGAAAACCTTCAGTTTCTTTAAAAAAAAAAAAGCCCCAATGCAACAACAAAGAGCTAGTCATTCTTATGATGTTTCTTTTATGAGTAGATTTCTTCTGAGTAAATTTTCTGTTTTTTTTGTTGTGTATGTATGCCTTGGAAGAATCATTTAAATGGAAAGCCATGGGGATTAGTTCACTGTTCGTAGTCAGAATAAATGTAACTGCATAACAATAATAATTAAAAAAAAAAGCTGGGAATGAGTCTTGACATCAGTCAACCAGATGATGATCTTGTTTTGTGCTGGATTTTTTTCTGAAAAATAATTAATTTTCACTTCTTACTAACAGATCACCTTAGCTTGCAACTGAAAAACTCTGCTAAACATTGTGGTGCTTCCTGTGAACCAGAAAGGTATCTATAGGGTTAAAAGTTCTTTGAACTATAACACCTTATATTCAGAAATGGGTTGACTTTTTAAAAAAGTATTGACCATCTCTCTCTATAAACTGAATATAAAAAAAGAAAAAAACCCTACATGTATCTATTTTACTTCAAGCATATTTTCAGATAATAGGATTGCAGATCTGATTCTGTGTAGAACAGCGTGAGAAAGAGTGGTTTCTTACTTCTGTGCAATACTTTGGTAATTGGAGCTCTCACCCAGGATAGGGGAGAAAAAGATTTAATTCCATTTCCTTCTTGAAGAAAAAGTTTGACTTTCAGTGTTGCAGCTGCTGCTTATGGGGTATACTTGGAACAGGAGTGAGAGTGTATATTTTAAATTCTTGTTGTTGAAACTGTTCCAATCCAATGTGAAACAGGGATATAGCCTGATGAGAGTGAGCGTGACAATAGGCCAGTTATATCCAGAGTCCCCTTCCTAGCTAGAAAGGAGAGGAAAAACTGGGCTTTAGTCTTTGTTCTGCGGAGCTCTTCTCTTACAGATTACTGTTGTGGGCAGTTAAGATTTGACTGTGCACGAATCACCGTCTTCATTGTGAAGGACTGTCCTGGTTTCTGCTTAATTCAGAGTTAACTTTCTTCCTAGTAGCTGGCACAGTGCTGTGTTTTGGATTTGGGATGAGAATGATGTTGATCACACACTAATGTTTTAGTTATTGCCAAGTAGTGTGTATACATACTAGTCAAGGACTTTTCAGCTTCCCATGCTCTGCCAGGGGCACGAGAAGCTGGGAGGAGGCACAGCCAGGACAGCTGACCCACACTGGCCACAGGGCTATTCCATACCATATGGGATGCTCAGTATAGAAACTGGGGGGAGTTGGCTGGGGGGCAGCGATCGCTGCTTCGGGATGAGCTGGGCATCGGTCAGCGGGTGGGGAGCAATTGCATTGTGCATCACTTGTTTTGTGTATTCTATTATTATTTTTTTTTCCCTCTTCCTCTGCTCTCCTATTAAACTGCCTTTATCTCAGCCCCTCGGTTTTTCTTTTTTTTTTTTTTTTCTGAATCTCTCCACCATCCCAACCAGGGGAGGGGGAGTGAGTGGCTGTGTGGTGGCTGGAGTTAAACCACAACAAGGACTAAAATGGCTTTGTTCTCATACCCTTGGGTATACTTAAAAATGGGGTTTAGACCTCTGAAGAAATTCAAACACTCTTCCCCAGTGCAGAGGAGAGAACTGAATCGCTGGTCTTTCACATCCTGATTAAGTGCTGAATTCCAGGAGATGGTTCAATGGAATCGCTTCATTTATGGAAGGGAGGAGTTTCCTTTCTCTAGGGAAGTAGGGTGCTTATGATCCTAGAGACTTCTTATGTATTTTTGTGATGCACCTCTCTTCTTTTCCACATCCCACTCCAGTTGGCCGCCCTCAGCATCTCCACGATCAGCCTGCTTAGCCATCTCATCCTGAATTTATGACTTTGCTCTTGTTTTCAGTATTTATGTTCTTCTTTGCTTGTTTGTATAGTAGGATACTTTACTATGAGAAATTGTGTAGGGATTGAAAATTAAGGACCTTAAAGGTTTATGTGAGGATTGATTGTATGTGGAATAAGGAAAAGTTCCTCAAACATTAGAATAAAAATCTGAGAAGTGGCAGCAGCAGAGCCAAAATTGTCTTTTGTTTGGCTAATTTATTCTTTCAACTTTAAGTTCTGGTCTTTGTGTTTTCTTTCTTTTACAGCTCTTTCTTTTCCATCCCTTTGCCTGCTACTATCTAGGAAGTTTCTGTTTTGTTAGTTTATTAAAGTCCTTTGATAATGTGCACAGGTATCTTTATAAACATGTAGACTAGATTATATAAAGTGCAGAGCAGAGATCTAGTTTTTAATGAGAATAATAATAAAAAAGCCACTTTTTTTCTTAATTTCCATTAAAGTTTCAGCACTCAGTAAGATTTCTTGGGTACCAAAAGGAAGAATCAGTTTTGTATCACAAAGAATTTATATTGAATTTGTTAAAAGTAATCCTTTACCTTAAACTTTAGATCTTCTCTCTGAAGACCCTGGTGCCATGATTGTTTGTTTAAAAAAAAAAAAGTGAGTATGGATATTTGTGAAAATTTAAGGTTGGCATATTTTATAAGTGATACCATAAGTATTTTAGTAAAAATCTCTGTTCTATCTGTAAACAAAGAGAAAACAGTAACCCTGTCTCTCTTACAAAATGAAATAGATTTTGTAAAAGCACATCAAAAGCTCAGATTTATCCCTTAAAAGTCTGCTATTCCACCCTTGTTACACTCAATGAAAACTAAAGACAGAAATCTGTTTTACTTCAGGATAGCACTTGCAATCATTATGGTGTGTGGACTTCTCAGAATGGAACAGTTCAACACACATGCTTATTGAGTCTAGATTTTAAAATACATATCGCAAAAAGTGTGTGTATCTGTATATACACATGTATGACCTGTCTCACAGTAGTGGTGGTGGTGGGGAAGCTCATATTTTAATGGCCAGGGGGAAAATAGTATCAACAGAGAATGTTGTAAACTTCCCTTTAACAGATATTTTGCTCAAAATACTTATTACTGACCTCACCAAAAAAAACCCTTTGTGCAAAAACTGTTTAAAATAATTAACTGCAGTTTTATTACTGAGAATGGCTTGCTACAGTTGTGTTATCATTAATTGTGTTGGAAAAGAGAATTTGGCAAAAATGTCAAGCGGTAGTAGGCCATGCTCAGACAAAGGAGGTTGTTTTCTGTCTTTGCACTGCTACTATTTCAGCTCTGTTGGTGGTAGGGTGGTTCTGTTGTAACTTTTTTTTTTTTTACTTCTCTCCCATATCTGTTTTTTATCACTTTGCATTTTGCTTTTAAAATGAGCTTGTTCTAAAGTTGCCTTATGGTCTAGCTGATTGATAATTTTTACTTCTGAAAGGCTGCTTTTAGGTATTTCTCTGAGGGTTAGTGTTGTGTTTTCCCTTTAACTGTGTTTTTCTAATTTCTAGTAACTGCTTGTTGGTGTGCACCCTTCTCTTCATGTGATAATCCATGATCGCCTCTATTACTTCCTAATGCATCCTTGTGGGAAATAATTACACACATTACAAAAGCTTAGTTTGATGCTTTGAAACCTGCCTTTATTTTTGTCTTCATAGTAGACATTTTTTTTCCTCTAAGCTTCTTTGCTAGCACTTTGGTAGTGATCTGCAGGTGGAATTAATGCTGCTAGTCTTGCTAGTTAATTTTAGAAAAGCATAATTGACAAAAATAGCAAGGAGTGCATAGTTGTAGCAAAACTAACCTGAAAATAGTTTTTAAAGTTGAAACAGTTATACAAGTAAGGTGAAGGATAATAATTTTGAGAGTGAGTGAAGCAGTCAGAGCATTTGAACACAATAGAATGAGACCTCGCAAGAAGTTGGCGCTGTTGATTTTGCTATCCCAAGCTTTAACTGTGTTTTAAATACATATATATGTCCAATTTAACCTTTGTCTTTCACAAAACTAACCAAAATTATGTTGTCTGGTATTTTGAACTATAGCATTCAGAGAGATACATGTGTAAGCTGTATTTTTTGAAGGTGTGCGTTAATGTATGTTACTGTTTCAAGGTGTGCGTTAATGTAATGTTAATGGGGCGTGTGTTCAGTTCTGTAGCCCTTTGGTCCATCCTCCTTTTGCTGAGTCTGAAGAGTTTCTCCACTTTAGCTATAGTGACCCCTTTCAGGGAGGAAGATGATTGTCATTTCTTGGGACTACATGTTCCTGCAATCAATTGATTTTTAAAGGGAACAAGATAAGGCTGTGGGTACTTAGTTGAAGGTCGATATATGTGTATTAGTTCAGCTTGGGAGTGTACATTTGAAATTTCTTGAGTGTCTCCACTGACTCTGCTTTTATTCATTGTGCTGTTGTCTCAGAATATACTTACTTGGGTTTGAATGAAATGAAACCGAAAGGTATGCTGCAACCACTTATGGGCATTCAGCCAAGTAATATCTAGTTTGGAGCAATCCCCCCAAAATACATATAATATGGACTTCAGGTTCTCGGCATCAGTTGTATGCTCTATGAATCTACTTGGGGTAAGATCCGGTATCTGCAAATGCAGGTGCAGCCAAAGTGAAATTGCAACTAATTGCTTAATCTAATGCCTGTCAAAACAATATAGGTTTTATGTACAGTAGACTACATATAATTGCATGTACAATTATTTCCCTTAATAAGCTGTCGATTTCTCTGTATGTTTAGTGACTTACCCTTTGTTCAAATTTTTCTCCTATCTTGCTCTAAATCGCTTGGGCATCATGTAAGAAATGTACTAGTCAGGAGGTCTTTTCTCAGGTATCTGCCCTGTTCGATGTATTCATGTAGCTTTAGAAATAGCTAAAAGCTACACTAGTTATAGACTCAACTGCTTGTAGCTTCTTTAGATCCATTTGAAAAGCCTTAAACTCTGTTGGGTGTTATTTCTCACTTTTTTTCTCCCTTGAGCTATTGCAAAGTGCATTTGGGAATTAGTTACTGGATGTTAAAACCATAGGAGGTATATGTTGTTTTTCAAAGTACCTGTAATGTTCTACTCTTCACTCCATCTACCTGATGGCTATGTTATTTAAAGAAGCGTAGGGGGGGAAGGGCAGAGTGCTAGATGCTAACGTTTTTATTATGGTTGCTGTTAGAGGTTTGGTTCTGTCTTCCTCCCACACAAAAGGAGCTAGCTTTTGTTTGAAATGCAGTAGGAAAAGAATAGCTTGCTAAAATTGAAGATGTAAATAAGTTGAATAGTGTATTAGTGGGGTTTTTTTTACTCCTTTTCTGGTCCTTAAGAAGAGAGTATACTGATCATTGTACAGGTAGCGTGACTAGTGTCAGAATTCAAAGGAGGGGTGAGTGAGATGAGTTAGTGTTAGTCCTTTCTGGAAAGGGAGGGCAAAAAAGCAAAGTCATAGCATTGTTTAGGTTGGAAAAGACCCTTAAGATCATCAGGTCCAACAGTTAACCTAACACTACCACGTCCACCACTAANTCCTTTTAATAAATAGGCAATAGAAAATTTGCCTGGTTTATCTTTATGGCATGTGGTGTATTGCACTCTAGGGAAGCAGTCTTTGCTTTGGCAGAACTACCAGTAACCCTCTTTTGGGTCTGCTAGGAGGAAACATGAGGTATACCAGGGGAACAGTTCTGATCTGAATATTCTTTGGCAAGAATGTGTGTGGTTGATTTCAAGTAACTCTTAGAAGACTCAAAACTACACTTTAGAAATTATCTGTCTTAAAGTATTTAGCAAGTTTCAAATGAGCAGTCTCTACAGGAGACTCGGGAAGCTCGGTAGAGGAATGTCAACATGGAGAAAGTTTCTTGGGTGAGGGCCAACTTAACAAATGTGACCAGGCAAGCTTTGTGTCCAGACTTGTGTTTCAGCTTATGCTTGATGGATTTAATGTCCTTAGAGCTCAGGCACTGAGGCATACGTTGCAGCAAAAATACTACAGTACAACGTGCTCGGTTTCATTCCCTGCTGTGTTTGATGTTGGCAGATTAAGGGGAGGGGAAAGAATCAACTACCCAGGATGCTCTGTTCGGAGGAGTAGGTGAATTTCATTGTCGTCAGAACTAGATTGCCATATGAGTTCTGAAAAGCGTTTGGCTCCTGAGGATAACTGCTCTAAAAATAGATTTGGAGGAGAGGTTTCTCTTGGGTCCAGTTTCGTGTTCCAGCTGAGCTGGCTTTAGGAAACTTGTTTGCTTCTGTTGCAAGACTACAGTGAGGATAAATCATTTCTTATTCTGCCTTCAACATTAATTTTGGAGATATCGACACACTCACTCTTTTGGTGGAAATCGAGCACTGATGTTATGGCTGACGACACAGGTATAATCCTAACCTTTTTGTGAATAAATGGAAAATGCCTAGTTGCAAGCACTGGCTATGTCTGATTTTGTAATCAGCAAAATAAGTGGCTTACTGTGGTATGTTGGTGTTTTCTAGCCAGTTTGCTGTTCTAGTCTGTGTTAAAGGCTGCCTGTGTTCTCTGATAAAATGTTCTCTGGAGTAGAGGTATTTAATGAGTTTATGGCAGGTGGCAAATTGTAACTCTAGTTTCTGCTTTAGTAGAACATACGTTAATATGAGACATTGTTTTGTCTTCAGCTATCTGACTTTAAAGTTATTTTTGGAGTAGGTGAAATTACTAGGTGTCTTTACTGTAAGCTAAAGTAAAAGGAAAAAGATTTTCATACATTTTTATCGAGGTGTGACTCTTAATGCAGGGTTGGGTGAAGTATAGGACTTTTAAAGATTTGCCGTTGAGGAATATAGTACAATTTAAGACTTTCTGATGTCTGCATAAAGACATCTGGTGGTGTAAGCACAGGCTTACCAGATATGGCAAGTGACCTACTTCTGACATGGCTGGCAGCATGTGCAGGGAAAGGGCTTGAATTGAGAATTAACTGTCTGGAATGAGCTCTGAACCAGTGTCAGTCCTTGCAATGTTTTGTTCTGACCCGATGTGTAGGGGTATCTGTGCAAACCATAGGTAAATTCTGTGTTACATAACTTCATTTATATTAAAGTGTATATTTTCACATGCAGTTGATCATATTTCTGAATGTACTGGCACATGCTGCTTGTCTTTGTCTCCATTTTCAGGCTACCTATCCTTCCCACAAGAGAGGTGTTATGATGAGTTACATATGTGGACCTTGCTTGTATTAGGGTACTGTGCATTAGCAAGCGATATATGCCTGATGTGAAGCTAAGTTGTCTCGGTTTCTCTCTAAATCTCTCTGAATATTATTGGACAGCCTATGCCAAGGCAACTTTTTGTTTAATATAGAAAAGAAACTAAATAGTTGGTATTTGACCTTTGTATGGAGTAGTCTTAATAAAGAAATTCCACACA
>VZTL01012407.1:8650-20968 GCA_013400535.1 Scopus umbretta
AAAAAAAAAAAAGAAAGAAACCAAAACAGCTTTAAAAGGAAAGACATGGTGCTCCTGGGGCTCGGCACTGAACAACTGCAGTGGAGAGAAATTGCTGCTGTGGAGATCCAGCACTGCAAACGGGCACGGAGAGAGCTGAGCTGGGCAGGGAGGGACCACAAAAGAGGGATGGGGTGTCTGAAAGAGCATCTCCCAAACCCAGTGCAGATGCCCTAAATGCAAGGTCTTGCTGCTCCTGGTGCTCTTTGGCGCTTTCTTTAAAAAAATTGAAATATGGAAAAACTAAACCCATTGGATTTTGGTAGGAATGCCAATGGGCTCTTCTGATGTGATGGAGTTATGCCAAATCAAAAGCCATGATTAGTTTTCTTTGAATTGTTCTGGGATCTCCTGCAGTGCTGCAGAAAGGGCTGCTGGAAGGGTCTGTCTGTCCGTCATGCTGTGCAGCATCCTGGGAGCTCCCACAGGAGCAACATCACACGTGGACCGGTCCCTCCCCTGCCCGGTGCCGTCCGCAGCCGGACCCGCCGCAGCACCAGCTGGCCACGTTTGACAGCAGACACGCCATCCATCATGATGGCAACGAGTCTTTTCTTTCCCCCCAGTGTTTCCAGAGTTTGAGGCTGTAAAGGCCAGACGCAAAGTCCGCTGTAAGGTTTTAGCTCCCAGCACGTCCCAAATAACCTCATGCAGGATTAACAGGCGTTAACAGGCACTGCGGTCTTGGGGAGACAGCAGAGTCATCAGAGCTTCTCCGAGGGGAAACAACTGCCCTTTTTAAGCTGTCCTTGCTTCCTCCTCTTGTCCCCCTCCCTTCTTCTTTTCATCTTCTTGTATTTCAGGAGGGAGAGGAGGAGGAGGAAGGAAAGGGCAATTTTGACTGATGATGAGGAAACAATTTGGTGTAACTCTAGCCAGTTTTTTGTCAAACACTCAGCACCCAGCATCATTTTCCCCAGCCTGGGGAGGCTCGTCTTACCATGCTACCTGGAGGGTGTTTAACGGGCTGAGTCCGTCCTCCCGGCAGGTTGGCGTTTTCCAGACCTCTCCCAGCACAAGCCTCTGCCCAGGAGCTGAAATCCAGACACGTCCATGGAAGGAGGGGATTTGTGGTTTGTTTTTTTCATTTGCTTTTTTCAAACACGACTTGTCCCCTCTGCCTTGGGGCAGGCTGGGGAGCAGCTCCCGCGCTGGCCCCACACTGCGGGGAGCAGCAGCACCTCTTGGCAAGGAAAAGAGCTGAACCCACGGAGAGACTTAAAAATTGCCATTTTGGCTTTTGTACTGAAAAATCTTCAACAGGGCACAAAAGAGGGAATGTAGGTCTGTAATATTTATGCTGATAGAAGACCGAAATGGGTAGGAAAATTGCATTGGAGGGATTTGGTACAACGGGCTGCAGCTCTGAGAATGGATTTTAATACAAGACAATGCAAACGCGTCAGTGATCAGGAGCCGGTCCAGCTCATATGGGCTGCAGGGGTCTGAAATTTCCCTCTAGTGTTCGAGCCTCTGTTCTGGCGTCACTCCCTCCCCGGTGGCCCCTCCAGCTCAGCTCATGGGGCTCCCTCTTAATTTAGAGAAGTCTTTCTCCACCAGCATCTTCCCGATGATGATGGCCAAGGAAAGGGGAGAGCACCCAGTCTCGCTTTGGGTGTACACACACACCTCACTTCATATTCACTGTGTTGAATGTGACTCGGCTTGGCTGATAACACACTGTACAAGAAAGTATAGCTCAGAGGGAGGACAGCTGGAAGAGAAGAGTCACTGTCAGCACATGAATCACAGGTATAGGCAAAGACATTTGTCTGCTTTATGAACAACACTCCTTCCTTGGCTGACTAAAAATTATTAACTTTTAAAAACCCAACCTCTTTTTATTACTAATGTTCCTCCTGAGCACCTTGCACTTGTGAATACAATAAATTTGTGGTGATTTCGGATTTATCTTCAGGTGGTTTCACTTCAAGCGTTTTAGGGATAAAAAGTGGTTTGCAAACAAAGTAGAGATTTGTTTAATATGTTTATAATCAAACGGTTTCATGGACATGTTATTCTCAAGTCATAGAAGCTTTTTCATTTCAGTTGTTGGGGTTTGATATTTGATGATTGCTTTGAATAGAGCAGTTTGGAATTTGTTTGTTTGTTTTTCTTCTGATTTGGGATGAATAGAAGTACACGGCATCTGGTAAAGTTGTGCGAGCATGTGGTTTAAACCTGCCTCGAAGTAGTTGCAAGTGTGTTATGCATATTTATCAGGGACAGAGGGATTATAATACCATTATTCACTACTAGTCAATAAAAAAGGAATTATCATAACAGCTTCCATGTCACACATGGGATCACACCGCAATTAGGAAGGAAGGGACCACAGTTAATCACTTCAAATGCTTTCCTCGTGTTTTAAAAGGTACCGAAAGGAGCATTTCCAGGGAGAAGTTACAACCTGAAGATGCTGTGGCTCAGGACCTGCTGCCTCTGGGCAAAGGCGAAGGTGCCAGGACCAAACCAGCGACACCTTCCCACAGCAAGGATGGTGGCAGCTCCACAGGCACTGGGCATGGGCACGACTCTGCGAAGGTCTCCAGCCAACGTCTCTTCGCCACAGGAATCATTAGGAAGTGATAGGTCTAAGAGGATTTAGGACCTGAATGACTTCTGCAGGTCTGGGCAGATGTGGTCCCGTATCGTGGCCAACATCCAAGAAAATTTAACCCAATTTCCTTGCATTAATCCCACTATGGAAAAAGAGTTCGTGCAGCAAAAGCAGAAAGGGAAAGGGCTGAGTGCTGTCCCTGGACCACTAATCTGCATTAGAGGGGGAGGCGAGGGGCAAAGGGCAGCGGGGACGGCTGCCGCCCACCACGGCAGGCTGCAGAATTACCTGCGCGATGCCACGAAGCTGCTCCCTCTCACTGCAGAGTGTTTGCTTTCAGGGGATGACAACAGTGCCCATCAGAAAAGGCCACGATTTCTAAACCGTCCCATACCCTCATTCAGTACCATGAAACGGAAGAAGCTGTACATGCTACTGTCAACGTATAGAGACAGTGTGGGATTTACGACTCATTTTTCTCCGTTAGCTGCTCAAGTGGTTGCGAGAGAAGTCGCTCTGTCATCACCCAGGTTCGTTTCCCTGGGGTTCAAGGGAAACGTGCGCTCATTTTCCAGAGCCTGCGCTATCGTGAAGTGCATCTAGCCATAGATGTGATCACTGTCGGAGCTGCTGCTGGTGCTGGGTTAGTTTGCTCTTGCTATAATAGATCAGGCCTCTTCCAAGCACAATAAATGCTGTGACCACCAGCCCCAGAAGTCTCTCTTCTAACTAAAGGATTTAGGTATGGATATTCCAAGAGCTGCTGAGATCTGGTGGAAGTGGGACAATGTAAACACCTTGGGAAATGCCTCAGTTTCCAAATGAGTTCCTCACATAAAAAACTGTAGTGGCTGATCTACCAGAGCAGACCAGCAGTGAAGCCACTGCATTGGCCCTCACTCTGCTAAGCCATCGGGGAGATGGAAAAATATGGCCTATTCCTTCATTCCTGCTCATTACTGATCAGCACTGGTCCAGAAACTTGGTAACTGAGAGCTATCATTTTTTTCCCAGCTTTTGTATATAAGAGTGTCTACTGCTGTTATTGATTCCTGCCCTATTGCACCAAATTTCATGCTCTAGGATGGGTTATAGGACCAAAAAGCAAAAGGTTTTCTTGGTGGGCAATGGGGACTGGAAACATTTGAAGCACCTTTTCAAGGTTCCCTGTGGATTTTCCTCTCCCAGGGAGGCTGTGACCTTGGGCATTGCCCATCAGGGATAATAAAAACCATTCTGCATGCTCTGACATTATCTTCCATCAAAGAATCCCTGAGGCGTTTTTACACTCATTAATTAAACCTCACATGCTGCCTGGGACGTAGACACAGGTTACCCACCTCAATTTACGATGGAAAAGGTTAATTGGCTCATTGGACCTCACAGAGCCAGGCTAGCAGGTGCCCTCCCATTCCTGCTGAGCTCCCAAATAACCTGGGACCAAGTAACCTTGCACCAGCGCCGTTTTTCTCTTGAATCCCACCACAGACCACACAGGGGAATCAAATGAGCAACACCAAAAAAACCCCCTCCTGCCTATATCCATCGCCTGCTTCCCCTCTTGCTTTTCTTAGTATCCAGAAGAGAGAAAGAAAAAAAAATTTAAAGGCAACATGAAACCACTCCACACTCCCAATGAGAAAATAAAAATGGATGTTGCAGGCTCATGTGTTCTATACGTTTCCAAATATTTCCATCTGCTCCTGAAATTTCCATTAGGAGTTGCCAAAAAGTCTTACAGAATTGTTAACACGATGGTAAATTTAGATTCTTTTTATGGACAGACGTTTCCCCACCCTCTTAAAAGTCTGGTATCAATTTGTTCTGTCACTGATAAGCCAAAGGTATTGCTGAATTTGCCCTTTTGCCCTGCTCGTGGGCTTAGTGCAGGCAGACACGCTCGCTGGGATGGGGATGGGAGCAGGGAGGCAGCACCCACGCGGGGAGCGGGTCCGGCTTCAGCACCGGTCTGTCCCCCTCCATCCTCCCGGCATCAGCAAGAACAACAGACATACCTTGCAAGAAAATTATGGACCATCTGAAGCTGGTTTCCCCAGGCATCACCACATCGACCTGTTCCACACTTGGGAAACTCCCGAGTGACGGTCAGGGGCTGTTGGTGTGTCCTGCTCATGTACCACCCAGGCTCCCAGCCCCTGATTAAAGCCTCTGCGCTAACGAGCAGGTTTCTGTGCTCCGAAAGGCTCAGGGCAGTTCTGCCTTTCGCTGGAGGAGGGCAGAGGGTGAAGCTGGACGTGTCCCTGTCACCTGCCATCAACGCACCCGCAATGACAGGAGCGGGCTCGGTGGTTTCGCAGGGGGTGATGATGGAGGAGGGAGCCAGGCAGAGGTGGGAGCCAGGAGAAAAGCATCGCTCAGGGGTGATGGAAGCCGAAACAAAAGAGCAAGCTGAGGTAGGGAAAGCAGGGAGAGGCCACAGCATCTCCTTGGCCAGGCGCCGGCTGCCACGAGGTTGCTGCTCGCTGCGTCGGCCACGTGCAGCGGGTGCAGGCGTGAATATTTACACGTGCAGTGATGGCCCACAGGCACAGCTCTGGCGTAGCAATTTGATTCAGATGAATTTGTGTCACCAGGCTGTTTCGGCAAGGATGGTTTGATCAAAATACCGTTGCTTTTTCAGTAAAACAGGGTATTCTTTCCTGTCAGAAAATGCCTTTTCGGGTTGGCTCCTGCGTGCGCTCCATTCGGTGAATTAATAGTGGCACCACTCAGGGCTGATCAACCTGTTATGAGAGTAACTGAGCAAGAGCACAGCGAGTACTCTGCAATATTATTTTAAAGCAATTACTCTCTGTGACCATTTAATAATAGTCCTGTTCCCACAGCGTAGCAAATAAGGGCCGTTTTCCAGAGGAGGCACTTCATACAGATTAAAGATTCGGAGCCATTACAAAAAGGCAGAAAGCACCCCTCACTTCTCCAGCAGCCCACCTGATGCTGAAGGACCGGGGGAGCCCGAGCCTCACACAACCTGTTGTTCTGCATCTTGAGATGGACCCCGTACGGCTTCGACAAGCGAGCTCCCTGCTACGACCCGAGCTTCTGTGCAATATCAGAGCCCTTCCCGCAGCTTTCCCTGCCCTCCTGGCAACGCTGCTTTTCAGAAGCATTTCCCCATGCGGAGAAGGATGATGCTTCTCCCCTCCCGTGTTCCCAGGCTGTTCTGCCAGGCTGCCTCCCGCAGCGACCTTCCATCTCTTGGGATGAAATACGCTGCACCAGGGCTGATCTGCAAAACCCCTGTGCAAAAAAACCCCCACAAACCCTTACAAATGCCTTTAGTTATGAGTAAAACCCTGCTATAGCGCTTAGAGGAGTGGCATTGCTAGATGGACACGGTAAGGGCAGTATAATGCACTTAGGGACTCTATAAATTGTAACTTAATAAATCTGAGTTTTACTCTGGTTAGTCTTCCTTAAGGAAGGAGGGAGAGCTGCAGGTCTGTATTCTTGCTGCCAGGAGAAGAGCGTGACAACGAGCCCAGGGAAGGAGAATTGAAGATGCCTCATTTTAGCCTTTCTACTTCTAAGGTATTCCCTGACGTGTCCCAGAGCTTTGCCCATCTCGGAGGACGCTGCTCCACTTCCAGATGACTTCGCCTGGCTCCTGGCATAACCCGTGCGGCACTGCACAAAGGCCAGCGGCTGGGCATGGGCTGAGAGGGCGAAGCAGAAAAATCACCGCGGCTGCCTTTAGGAATGAGCCATTCCCACTGAAAGGAAACCTGTTTGATCTCTTCCTAACCCGTTCCCTGCAATTGTGCCTATCGTATGCTTCTCCGGAGGTATTTAATCTTTGAGAGCAACATCCTCCGCTCTGATCCCGGCACGGCGTTTCAGGGAGCGCTCTCGTGCTCCGAGACACGAACATAAACGCATTGCCACCTGCAGCCTGCTTGTAAAAGAGCCGCGCTCGGGATGGAGCTGCTGAAACCAGACTTGCAGGCTGGCATTGAACCTGCTTGTACGCTTCCAAATCCCTAGATTATTCCGGAATGAAGAGCATCAGCCCTTGTCTCATCATTGTATGAGTTAATTAGTCGACTTTATTTGAAATTTTAGAGCTTGACCTTTGTCCAGAGATGTGAGCTCGGAGGAAACAGGAAAGTTTCCATCTGATTACATGCTCGGGCAGTATGAATTATTAACTACCTGGGGTAGTGCTGTTCAAGCCTCCGTGTTAAAAAGATGTGGTGAGTATCTTCCCTGCTTTTAACATTCTTGTCCATTTTCAGAGCAAAACCTCCTTGCCTTCAGTGCGACATACAGGCAGGGATCCACGGCAGCGCTCCTCAGCTCTGCAGAGGCTCAGCCCTGCGTTTATGCTGCCGTGCCTTTTAAGTAGTTTTATCTTAAACTGGTAATATTTCATAACATTGCATTTTTTAAGTATTAGTGACTGCGCTCTTAGCCAGAATTTTTTTTTTAAATATTTGTAGGCAAAAAAAAAAAAAATCGTATTTGCCTGAAGAAAATGTCAGAATTTGAACAGATGGGAGTTTTTACCAAAAGAAGACTGTTTTGCTCAGAAATCATTCCATTTCCAAAACCTCAAATAAAGTTTCATATCTTTCAGCAAATCTTGGACCGGGATTATAAATTCAAAATAAAAATACAGAAATTTCCTATGTTGAGCTCATAAATGCTAGTTTACGACATTTTCTGGTATCTTAATGAGAGCCATGTGACCAAAGTTACACATTATAGGAAATAGCCACAAGGCACATATTATTTTACAGGTATATTTTTAAATGTAGAGGATTGCTTTTTAAAACTTTAACACAAGATGTTATTATCCTTTTTTAATTAAAGAATTACTGGGCTCTTTTTTCCATTTTTAATATGCTCTGCACTGCCACAAGAGAAGCAAGTCCTGCCTCCCGAGTCCCCAGTGCACTGCAGATGGTTGCACCGGGGATACTTTCCTTCCCTGCGCAGCTCCCAAAAGCTCAGGCTCACACATTTTCATCCCGGTGAGCCCCCACAGCATTGCTTCGGAAAGGGTTTCGTGAGTACGGCACGGCTGATGTCGTTGGACAGTAACAGTATCATTAAAACACATTTGTTTTACTTCAACCCAGCAAACTAAGACAGTGACCATAATGGCACGTAATGGTATCGGAGGGGGAAGAGTCGGGGCCGCAGCTAAGCCTCGCCAGTTATGTGTTAGCAGTTTTAGTGTCACGGGAGACCTGAGCCCGCTGGTCCTCACAACTTGGTCCTTGTAATTATCCCCATCTCCAGCCCCATCTCCGCTTGTTTGTCCCTATTGACAGTGTTGCTATTGAATACCCAGTAATGGGCTGCAGCCTCCGGCGATCCTCCCTCTCAGTTTCTAGCTTGGGGAAAACGCGACAGATGAGCCCATGCACTAAAAGGATGGGAGGCCATGCTTGCTTAAGACGGTGGTTCCCTGTAAAGTCATCAATGGAGCTCATTCGGGTCTTGGGCACATGGGACACACACTAATGATGACCCAGTGGCGGTTTCTATCTATGTGGCGGTCAACACGGGCTCAAGATTCAGTTTGCAACTAAACCCATCAGCTGAGTGGCTGACCTGGGGAGAAAATACACCAGGAGCGGTACGGAGAAGTCCCTCCCCCCGGGCTGGCTCATGCCATGAAGGAGCCGCAGCCGAAATCTGTCCTGGCATCTCAAATCTCCATATGCGACCACGAGATCAACACGTATCCCTCAGTCAGTCCATAGAAGCCTTCAGTGGCACCAATTTCATTGTAAAATATTTGCATGGTTTCAATTATCATTTAGCCCAGGCAGGCTCATGAGGCTCTTTGCGATACTGAGACTGTGTAATGGATGCATTATATCGTTCTCTTAAGCGTTGCCTGGTGGGCCAGAAAAACACTGGGTTTACAAGGGTTAAGGAGTGGGGGCTGGGAATTAATTGGCATCTTCCATCTTCATATGATCTCAGGTGGATACTTTATTTTTTTGTCTGAGGAGGTTTATTTTCCTCCAGATTGATTGGATGAATTGTGTTCCCAGAGATCAGAGAGTTCAGATGGCAGAGGATCCTCTTACCAGAAGATGAAAGCCAATATAATCAACTGCACAACTTCAAAACATGCAGCTTGTTCTTGTTGGCTGCGCCTAAGTTTTCCCTGCAGAGAAGCTGTCGACAATGATTTGATATCAATCCAGTAACAATCCCTGGTTTCTAATAATAATTTGCACTTCAGTAGAAATGTTCATGTGAGGCTCTGAGAACATTTAGCAGATGGTCATTAGCGAAGCTCCCCAGTTCTCCTGCAAGGAAGAGATAACAATTATTAGCCTTGTTTTACAGATGGTGACACTGAGGTGAGGCACTGAAAGGTGAAATAACTCTCCTAATTTTCCATAATGAGCCAGTGGCAACAGATCTATGAATGAAACCCAGGCATCCTGCTGTGATTACTCCACAAACCCTATATCCTTATCTCTTACAGGAAAACGTGGTCAAAGAGGTGAGCCTGGAAAGCAAAAAGCAAATGACTCAAAGGCAGGATTCCTGACACATTTCTGGAAATAAGGAATTAGGTGTGGGTCAATAAATAACTGGACGACCAGGGGTACGCAATCTGAGAGGCATGTGAAATGAGGATGGATGGAAAAGAAAGAAGATAATGGAAGGGAGGGGAAGGAAAACAGAGAGTAGCTCTGACTTTTTATTTCCACTCTTGGTTTCAATCAGTGTTGTAAAATTAAAGGTTAGGGCTCGGAAAGAGAGAAGAAAGTGAGCTCCATCTCCTCCTGCGGGGGTACATCTCATGGGTGAGGCTTCAAACGTGAATTGCTGGTTACAAAACCCGCCTCCTCACACGTCTGAGGGTACGTCACCCTGCAGCAAAGTGCCGGCCGTGGTGCAGCCAGGGGACATCAGTTGTGTTTTCGGTGCCGCGGAGACATGCCTGTCCCTGGGTAGGGCAGGGAAATGGGGCTGGAGCTCTTGGGAACGCCGGCTCTGCCCAACATCATCCACACACTGTCAACCACCAAAAAACCCAGGTGCTGGCTGGGCTAGAGAGCAGTCACCTCCGTTTTCCTCCAGCCAGCAGCGGCCGGGCAGGAGGTCAGCCTTCGAGCTGGAGGTGCACGGACGGGCGCTTTGGGGACTAATTTTAGCTTTCAGTTATACTGTCTTTTCCTTCCTCACCCAAAACGTCTGGACTGCTAATACTGATGGACTGGCTGATACTACAAACCGCCCTGCTAACATCACACATACGCGACGAGGGGAACACAGCCCAACTAGCTGGCCCAGCAGTGGAGTTTATAAAACAGCCAAATGGAAGCCAAAAGACTTGAGTTTAATCCCTCCAGTTAAGTCATCTAGATCCCTTCTCGCCACCAGCCATCTGATCTCAATCAACAAATCTTGGCCTTCATCTCCTAACCTAGCTGAGAGTTGCAGTGCTGAAGCCTGAAGTAATCTGCATGCAAAATGCTTTAGTAATGATTCCTTCAAGAGGGATTTTTTTTTATTATTATTATTATTTCCCAAAAGCACTCTAATGTGAAAGTGGTAGGCAAACAAGAAAGGTGTCTTAGTAATTAGTTTGCCATTAATAATTCATTAATATTCTGTAATGTTCTTCTTCCATTTATTTTCAATACCTATCGTTAATAGAAGCAGATGGAAAGAGACCTATTAACGTGAATATGTTAAAACCAATCATTGAGTATTAAAATGGGATGCTTTTTAAGACTGAAAATACTTCCAATTTGGCTATTTCTCTCATAACATTAGTAGGATTTGGCAAGCAAATGAAACAGAATTAAACATCTGTGTCTTTAATGTCGGTAAAGTACATCACCTCTAGATGCAATGTGTTCTTAAGAAACTTCGCAATATATTGCTTTCAGCATCATACCACACACTTTCAGCACCAGAGAGCCAGAACTGTAACCAAAAGTGTGTTGGAGTGGTAATACGTGGCTTTGTAGCAGGAAACATCAGGGTAATTTGAGAGAGCAGAAATGCTGTCCGCGTTGGCAAGGTCAAAGATACAGTTTGGAAACCCATAACCATGAACATACACATACCGCAGGTGCTCCTGAGGGGCACCGGGGTCTTGCTGGAAGGAGCGAGTGCCCACCAGCAGCAGACTGGCATGAAAATTGGGAAGGGGATTTTGGAGTGCTTCACTAGGCATAGCTGCATCTTGGAAGCAAATACTGTTGCACACCCGGAAGGGATCCCAAATGAGAGGGAGCGAGGAGGGGAGCACCGTGCTGCTGTGCTTGGGCTAACTATGATCACATTTTTCATGATACAGAGAAGATGGTAGAGCAGCTCATGCCAAGGAAGAGTGTGTGTCACCTCAGATACTCTTGTTTCCAGGCCCCATTTTATAAAACCTAATTGCTAAATTTCACAGCCACAAGGAAGTCAAAGAGCAGCGGAGGCAACCTGCAGAGCCAGAACTATATTTGGACAGGTACTGTCTGCTTAAAAAAATTCCTGCAGTTTCTTCAAATCCTTGGTCCATAGTCTTGGACATCTATCACCATGGAGAAGCATTAGGAAAATGCCGTTTGTCAGGCCAAAGTGTGTCCCAGTGAAAGTCACAAATCAAAGTTGGATTCTAGATATTTAAGGCTATCTTTAGCAAGAAGAGTTTTGAAACGCATCTCTCTCCAATTTTATAATCTTGAACTACTGAAAATTGTTTATGCCTCAGCATTTGCTTTTGTTTTATCATCTCTTTCCAATTTCAGCAAGCACCACACATCTAGAAAACAAGGAAACGTTCAGTGGCTGAGGTACTTTCTGCAAGGGCAGGGACATTTCTCTGTGAGAGCTACTTGCTGTGCTGGAAGATTGCTCTTGTGCCACGTGAAGAGAAAATAATCCACAAAATTGTGTGTATATTCGCACATGCACAACCACCGGGCAAAGGCGTTTCAGCAGCCACCTCCTTCTGGCTTTGAGGATTTCAGAAAGCCTCTGGTAGCAAATTTAGCCCCATTAATAGTACAGAAATCCCAAAGCCAAATCCCTTGGCTTGCACGGGTACAAGACCGAAAGGCAGGAGTCCCTGCCTCACAAATGCTTAGTTTCTGCAAAATGGCTGTCCTTCTTTTTTTACCTCAATTCCGCGAGGCTGTCGCCATTAAAAGGTATTCGGGACTTCATTCCAGCTTAATCTGCATGTCTCCTGGAGAAAGTTTTACCTTTGGTGGTGGTCAGAGTGGATTAAGATGAGTGCCTGCGACTTCTGAGAACCCATCGTCAACCCAGCGTCGGCCCTGCGCGTCACATCCAGTGTGAGCAGCTTTGTTTTGGGGAAGTAACCCAAAGAAGGACCAGAAAAAGATACACCTCAGGCTGGACATGTTTAAATATTGTCTTTTACGGGGCTGGAGTTCCTGTTCAGTTGCGAGGACCTCAACTGTCACTCTTCTTCTTTTCCTCATTCCAATGCGACGTTAGTCGTGATAATGCAGGACATTATTTCACAATTCCATTTTCTGCACATATATGAAATACTATAAAGTAGGCAAGGGAGACAGAAGGAAGAAGATCTGCCATTTCGCCAACTAAAATAATTGTAGTACAAAGCTCAGCACAGCTCACATTATCGTGCCGTGTTTGGTCAAACTCTATCCCAAAGGTGCATACGTATCTCCAGACTATTTTAGGGCTTGGCAGCTGCTTCGGTACACTTACTCCTTTTTACTTTTTTTTTTTTT
>VZTL01012407.1:20979-41294 GCA_013400535.1 Scopus umbretta
TTTTTTTTTTTTTTTTCATCTTGGGGCTTTTAAAATTGATGGGAGGCTGAAGGCAAGAACTGATGCATTGTAGATGACAACAAAAGAGGCTCCATAAAATTGCTTTTGGCATCTCGTGTGCGTTCCGTCTACGTCTTATAAATTACTGCTGCATTTCAGCGATAAAAATAGTTTTGTATTTGGAATTGATTACAGTGAGATAAAGCTCTAATAAAAAAAAAAAGTACTGATGCATAGATATTCCGAACATACAAGGGTAATTTGATTTGATAAAATAGAAGTATGGCTCTTAATTTCTTCCTTTTAAACAGAACACACACACACACACACACCACAGTGCAGATAAACTTCGGCAGCTGTTTTGCTTCAGATTCCCAGAAATGGTTGTGTGCCTCTTGCAACTCTTGCTCTTCAGACATTTTTACGGCAATCTCCGTATCACCGGCATTCCCATCACCGACGCCGGACAACATTCCCCCTGCGATCTGAAAGCGTTGAGCCCAGGACGCTGCGTTTTCTTCTATGCCATAAACGTTGATTCCTTTCCTGTGCCCTTAAAGGTTATTATATTAACCGGGCTCTTTTTATTCAGTTCGTTCCTTAGCACATCAGCTCTGCAACCAGTCCTTTTGCCTTAACTGGGACTGCAGGATCAGCAGAGGGAGCTGATATATTGTTTTCGGCTATTCTAATATAAATGGAAGCATAATTTTATTTACGTGAGAAAGAGGGAAGTAGCGATTCATGTTTCAGTATGACCCAGACCAGCATGCTTTACTCAAGCAAAATGCTATTTGACTTAGCCTAATAAATTAAGGGTGAAAATTGGCTTTGCATCATGACAAATGCACAGCCTAATAGTTAACCTTTAAAGAAATGCAAGGCTTAATTGCAGATAATAGTGATGGGGCTGGCAGTGGAATCAAGGGTTGGATCCAGGACCTGGTGAGACAGAGCAAAAGCATCGCGTCCGTTTTCCAGCCTGCGAGCGCAGGGGCCGAGGGCCGCCCAAAACCCACCGCTCGCTTCGGCCACGTCGGCCGGGGCAAGGCGCCGAGCGAGCCGCGGGGCTTCCAACCCCACCAGCACGTGTTGGCGCCAGCCCAGCCCCGAGACCTGCACCCCCGGGCCGTGCTGGGCATGGAGGCCATGTCCACTTGCAGCCCCTTGAGCCCCCCATTCCTGCTGGAAAGCTGCTTTTTTTGGGGGGGAGGGGGTGGGGGGGGAGCAGGAAGCTGGCTCCTCTCGTCACTCCAGCGCCCTGCCAGCGCCGCGGCGGGAGCCGGAGCTCGCGCCTTTGATGTGGGCTGGACGGGATGTGGATGTGTCTGCTCTCACCAGCCACGCTAGCCGAAGCGCAGAAAGAAAAACCAACGGCAGAAAGACTGTCGATTATTTCTGTAGAGCAGCTTGAGCATTCCTGAGTTTCCAGTAACGTACGATAAGCTGTTACGAGTAAGACGATCCTTAAAAACCTTCCATATGAACAGCAAAAGCGGTACAAAGCGTGTCCCCCAACAACTGGTAGTACTTCCACTGGGTAAACACAGGTAGACTGACAGCGCGTTACTTTTAAATTTCATTTATTTATTTTTGTGTACATTTTTCTTAATTGGACTGACATACCATTGCTATAAAGATGCCCTGCTCTTTGAATATTTAATCCAAGACCACTAGTTCAAGTGTGGTTATGAAAAGTCACGGCAAACATATGACTGGAAAGAGGTGGTTGGTTTTGACTTCCAGGCAGTTGTCTGAAGCATTTCATAGATGCACACAATATTCAGCAGAACACACGCACACACAGTGCTGAGTTTAACACGCACACGCGCGCGCGCACACACACACATCTGGAAAATGGGTTACAGTGGTTGAAGTTTCAAAAAGGTGTACTGTCCCTTTCTCTCAGCAGCAGTGATAAACCTTTGGATATCCTGAGAAATACAATCGAAGCGTAGTAAAGATGAACCTATTCCATCAGCAAGGTTTGGGGGCTTTTCTCAAGTTAAATACATTCTCCCAATCTAGTTTTTTTTTTGAAATGAAGAGGGTGGAGGGAAAGGATCTGGGGCATTCGGGGTTAAAGAATACCAGTTCAATTGTTCCACCAATATCCTTAATCCAGTACAACACGGATCCTAAAAGCATCTCATTAAAACAACAACAACATGAAATAAAAGCCTATCTAACGTTACGCACATGGTCCTACTGTCAGTCTCCTACTGTTTATCATCTTCATAATATGAGGAACGGCTTTGAGATGAGTGAAGACAACACAGGTTAAGCGTTTCAGACGGAGCAGACATGAAGCCGTACGCGTGGGCAGCCGGGCGACCACCGAAGGGCTCTGGAGCGCAGGGAGGACCCTGTGAACTTTGCAGTATCTGACTGATGAAATTTCGCCTGGTTGCAGACAGGAATAAGGGCTTGGAGCGACCGTTCGTCACAGCACGGGACGGCACTGCCTCCTGGCCGCCGGCTCGGCACTGCTACAAACCCTGGGCAAAGCCCGAGGGGACCTTAACCAGCACTGACAAGAAGCTGGGTGCCATCTCACAGAGATGACAGCACCTCATTCCTTTTAAATATACCACTAGTACCTGTTCACAAGACCTGGCCAAGGCAGGGAGAGTCCTTCTCAAAGGTTGCTACCTCGGGACCAATGCACCCTCCCCCAAAGCTATGATTCGGGGTCTTGCATTGGGATGCGGGCAGCTTTGATTCTGACGAGGACAGAGTTTCCTCGACAAGGCTAAAAACCGAAAATCGCCCGCATTGCATTCTCCTGCCTTTTCATCTACCTTTTCCGTTCCGCCCATCGATGTGAACGCCAGTGCTTTTCCTGATGAGCCGCCGAGCCGGTGCTCCCGTGGGCTCCCCTGTGCCATGCGCTCCCTCGCTGCGAGAGGGGTTGTGTGAGGTTACGGGCTGCTAAGTAGCAATGAGCACTGCGGAGGAAACAGGCCAGCGAAGCCTTAGACAACAAAAACAAACACGAAGCAATTAAAAGAAGGATGGGAGATGTGGTCTGATGTACTTTTGCCAAGGAATAAATATTTTACATTGCCTTTTTTAAGAACACTTGCATTGTGTTTTTTAAACCTCCAAAATGGTAGACTTACTCACTTCACCCACCCATGCACAACACGTGCACACACCCCACCCCCCCATATACACTACGTATGCACGTACATATGTACGCACGTACTCTTAACGCGCATACGTTTCCAGCTTTGTAGAGCTACCGGGTTTACTTTGAGGCAAGTTTCTCGTGCATTTTGACAATTTACTGTGAGACAAGTTATTTGCAAGAAGGCAAAGTTCATGCATGTCTTTGACAGCTCCGCTTTCTCATAAATGGTTTTTGAAAAGCAGAAAGCAAATGAGGGCCAAAGCTCCATTTAAAGTTCACCTCAGATGCCTGAAAAGCATTTATACCCACATCCTTCTGAGGTCCCTGCTTTATGAACTTCTAATGAATTCCACATTCTGCTACCCAACATTTCTTATACATAGGGGGAAGGAAAAACAAACCAGAAAACCAATGCAAGCTGTTTGAACACAGATGCACCACAGCATTCTTTATCAGAAAGGCTGGGGAGGCTTTTGAAGCAGTAGAGCAGCAAGGCACCTTTGCAAAGAGGAGAAAGGGAATAAAAAGAACAAAAAGCTGATGTTTTTGAGCCCCCGATCCTGCTTGTCTCACGCGCGTCACGCTTACGGGATTTCACCTCAACATCCCTTTCAGAGCAAGAAGCCGCCATTCATTCCTTGCTCCACCGTTTCTGTAGGACTCGTGGCCTCCATACGCCGAGCAGTATTTGGCCAGAGGGTGCCTGGGTGGCCCTCAGCCCTGCTTCGAAGCAATCCTGGCAACCCCGAGCCTCACCGGCTCGAGGGCTAAAGGAAAACGCCATGTAAATTTGATGCAGAAAAGCCTGGCATGAGACTCGGACAAAGCAAGTTCATCACAAACCAGGAATTATTTTTCAGGTGGAAAAATTACCGTTTTCTCAGAATTCCAGTGCGCTTTTGGCTAACGATGTTGTGACATAGAGCATTTTTACCAGTTAGACTGAACCCTGGTGCTAGTCAATCCCCTGTTGAAGGAACAATTACAACCCAACTGGTGTTTTTCCTATTTAAAACAAAAGAGTGAGTAGGTTTAAGAAGCCTCCAAAATATTTAAAGAAAAAATGAAAAATGCAATTTTTTAAAGATTCCTTATCCCCATCACTAATTCTAGAGCAAACCAGGTCACTAAAAGAAAATCTAAATTGCCATAAATATAATTTAAAATAGTAATTAGCCATCTACTGCCATTCGCCATCCCAGCTGTGTTAGGAGATACTACAGAGAATCCACATGGCTTGAGGGCAGGCTGAGAGATATCTTCAGCACATCTTGGATAGTACCAGAAATGGATATATAATAAATAATAAGAACATGAGAAAGAATAATCAGCCTTCCACACGTACGGAAAAGCAGAGACTTTCACAGTTATAAACCAAATGATGTTATTGTAAAAAAAAAATATCCTAAAAATAAAGTAATATAGGGACCTGCATTACAGCAGGTTGGAAAGCCTTTGCTTTTCTAACACGTTCAAAACACAGGTGCTTTGCCTGTGCCCTCTTCAGTACCACCAGACCACTGGGAAGTGGCTGCTTTTCCATTGTGCTCGTATCTTTTTTATTTTTTCTAGCTGAAAGTATGGAGAAGCATCCTTGTTACAAATTTACCACCATCCCAAGATAAAGTAGATTTCACACCTGAAAGACAGAAACTCTAGAAATTTCATGTATTTTGAGGCTAAGCATGGATCTTTGCCAATAAAACTGCAATTCCTTAAATTGAAGATTTCAGACATTTTTAGACAAGTTACTTTCTTCTACGAGAAATGACAAGTTTTACTCCAACACATTTCCAGTTTGCAAGAAACTACATTTAGCAGCTTCCCCCCAATGTATTGCTATTAAAAAATAAATGCAAAATTCCAACTATTTTGTATGTTGTGACTATTTCCAGCAGCCCCACTGGCACAGTGACAGCTGTCACCAGGCACAAGCCACTCGATTCACAGTTACGGAGGAAACCAAACAGTGGCAGAGCTCTGGAAATTCATTTCATACATAGATTATACAGGAAATGTTTGGAGCCGAATCCTGGTTTTGGCGACACTGTATTTTGAGCCAGGCTTTTTTCTGCCTGTAGAGCCCCGATCTGCCAGAAGCCCACCAAACGGCACGGTCCATGTTACCAAATATTTATGCAAGACTCGTGACTAAATCTGGGCTAAATGTGGACGGAGAGCTCTGCAGCTGCACCTGCATGTGTGAAATTTTGATCCCGACTTAACAGCTACAACAGAGACTGTAATTTATCTTTAAACACACCTTTTTGGCTCTTACGAGGCACTTCATCTACATCTCTTCACTCTGGCTGCATAAATCAAGGACACCTGGCCCTTCCTGACTTTTCACAGTATCCATCCTGAAAGAAAACATACAACTGAGCTGAGAAATACCAAAGGCTTTCAGATATTGTTCCAGGACACTCTGAGATGGCTGAACGTTCTTTGCTAGAGGGAAAAAAAGGAGACGTGGCAGACCCCGATACCTCCATCGCACAACCCCTGGGGAAACCGTATCAACCTATGTTTTTGGAGGCCACGGTCTCGCCTGCTGCCAGGCTGCTCTCTCCAGCCATCAGACGCTGGCCGCCTCGCACTGCAGCACTTATCTCCATCCGCCTTCTGGCACAATTTTGGTGCGTGCCCTTGCGTGACGGGTCACAGCGTTTTGGAACGACCACGGTCTGATCTCTTATTTTCTCAAAAAGAGTAATTATCTGGGGCAAAACCAGACTGAATTAGGATAAACCCTGAGCTGGCCTGAATTATTCCTGTAAGAGAAACCAAACAGAAACTTTCCTGATCGGTTCAGTAATACTTGGGGTGTGTTTACTCTTTATTTAAAAATTACACTATTCTGAGTTTCCTGGATTTAGCTAGGCCCAAAAGCGAAAGTAACATATCAAAATACCCTGAAATAAACTTCTAGGAAGGGTTTTCAGGTCTGGCTAAAACCACATAGCTTTGGAAATTGCCGAAAGACGTCTGATCTGTTGAGATTTCCATCTCTATTTCCAGAGCGTTTAAGACGCTTCCAAGCTTTTCCCAGCTTATCCTCATGGTACCTCGCAGCCGCTGGACTTTTGCCCCATCGTTTAGAGAAAACCAAGTGCCTTTCGAGGAAGGAAACACAGCCCGTCCTGCAGCCTGGCTGCCGGCAAGCGTGAGCCACCTTGGAGCGAGGCTGCTGCAACTCCAGCGCTGCTCCACTTCCAGAAAGGGATTTTTAATGCAATGGCAGCAAAGCATGAAAGGAGAAGCTCTCGCTTCGGCTGGATACCTGCAGGGTAGCTAGCCCCCGGCTGCGGCTTCCCGTTAAGCCGGCACTGGATAACAGACAGGCAGCTCCCTCCCCTCCCAAAGCGCTCCGCAGATTGCTGGCTGGAGGCCCCTTTCCCTTGCCTTCGCTCTGACCAACCGCCTCGAAAAAAGGCTGCTAGTAAAATCCCAGACAGTAAAATACAAAACGTAAAGGTGACTGAGACGTAAGGTGTCGATGGAGGCGAAGAGCTTTCTAGCAACCCAGGAGTGCGCTAAAGGGGGCCAGGTAATAAACGTCATGCAGCCAGAATTGTTCCCGGTGGAACGGCACTGCCGGCTGCATTGGCCCCTGAAGAATTAATTCATCCCTGTGGCCTGTAAATTAGATATTTCCACCACCAGGCTAGTTAGAGACCACCTTAAAATGTTTACTCTCTTCTTTCTCAGCTACAGAGGCCTTTCCCATGCTTTCCCCATCGTTTTAGTCGGACCTCTGAATCTCACTGACGAGCTCGGCAGGGGAAGCAGCGATGCACAAGGCCACGCAGCAGGCAACGAGCAACAGCTCGCTCCCAGTTTTTCCCCGTGGGTTTCTTTTAGGTGTTAAGACTTTGTTTCTTTTGCTGGGAGTGGGGATGCAGTGGCCATCTGGGACTTGTGAGCAAACCCATTACCTACAAATCTGGGCCTGAAGGAGTACGTGGCAAGAGAAAGGGGGGTCAGGCTGCTCTCACCAGGCTATGCACTCCATTGAGTCTGCGGCTGTCTCTTTTGCCCTCTCTTTCTGCTCCAGCCTTCCCGTCAACTCCAGACCTTCCTTGGCAGAGTGGATTGACACCAGCTGCCTATCAGAGGACTCATTTTGTCCCTACGCCACTGAAACCACCCTTGCAGTTTACTACACTCTCTTTAGTGTCCTCTTCATTTATACAGCATATGAGCCTTTGTGTCCAGGCCACTGGCACCACCGCCTCCTAGCCGTGTCTATACCCATCTATAAACAGGTAAAAGCTGAGATTCAACTGAGCTTTTTCTGGCCCTCTTTATTAACACAATCAACTGCTTTTACGGTGTGGGGTTATGCGGAGGAGCAGCGTCCTTTCAGCCGGCAGCACAGCTGCCTACTGCAGAGAAAGCATCTCTTCCAGCCACGGTCCAGGAGAGCGAATCTCACTGCACCGCAGAGCTCCGGCCTGCCAGAGCGCACGTCAAATTTCATATTAACCATCTGCTCCAGTAAAGGCTGAGCTGAAATATTAATTAGGAGATCCGATCCCTTCTCACCAGAAACAATCTGGATTTTATAGCTCAGCCAGAGGCCAGCGAAGCAGACAAAGCTCTGTGATACATCCTTTGCTGCTGGTTAACGGCTTTCAAGGAAACAACCAACTTGGGGGGAAGGACACAGACTGTAAAACACGTGGACATCTGGTCTGTTTTGTCCACCCTTCATCTCCCCCATGCTCAGCCCCCACCTCCTAAGTGCATGTTCAGAACAGAGAGAGACGACTCCTCTAACATAAACAGCTATAATATGGCAATAAAGATTAATGAGTAAAACTTGCCATTTTATGTATAATCTGTGGGGATTTACAATCATTAATCTTTATTAGTGTGTAATAACTGTTTAGACATTAAGGACAGATTCTCAGCTGGACAAAACTGGCTTTATTCCAGCCAAGCCAATGGAGCAATGCCAGTTTACACCCTCCATGACCCTAGCTCTAAATGAGACCCATCCCCATCTGTAGGAATCATATCACTAACAGTATTTCCCCAACAGCAGGGGCAGACCAGTGAAGGCAACTATTTGTCTTTCTCTGTATCCGAAAAAGAGAGCTGCATGTGTCCAGGAAGCTCAACAATAGACATGTCAATAAACATGAGGAAATTCAATGAAAAAGCAACAGCAACAAAAGGAACCCCAAGGAGCAGGGAAGTGGATGATTTTTGAGGCAAGACCATAAGATCTGGTTTGGCAGGAGCGTAACTAAGAGGGATGTAGCAATCTTTGGCATGTGAAGGAGTGAAAGCACCAAGACGGGCTCCCAGAGTTCCTCTAAGAGGAACAAGATGGAAGAGAGAAAAAAAAAAGAGCATCTTGGCTGGCTTTTCTGAGAGAGGAGTCTGGGTTTTGTTTTTAATAAAACAGAGGTCTATTAAACAAGGGAGCTGGTGGGAACCTTGTCTGAACTACATCAGACCAGCCACTAAAGCAATGCTGCGTTGACCGAGCAGGATTTCCTCTTCCAAAATGTCTAGGAAAGAAGGGAAATGTGCAGGTACATACTTAGCTTGCAGCAAGCACGGAGAAATCCCAGCTATGGCCGTGCACGCTGGTGTCTCTGCCCTCAGCACCAGGCACCGCTCCGCTGCATGGGCAAAGGGCCTGGCAGCCCCTTCCCACCAAGACAAGGTGCAGCTAGCACTGACCCAACAGGCACACAGCCACCTCCCTCGGCACCTGCTGAAGAACGGGGAGCTCAACTGCCTATCTTTTCTTAGAGCTTCTTCTGAGTAGTGACCCAACTGCCTCCTCCATCACACAGGGGAGGCCAGCTGCCTCCAGAAATGGTGTTCCCGCCTCTTTAACAAGTCAGAAATGCCGCCTTCCTCACCAGTCAGCCCAACAAAAGTCAGGAAAAATGCAGAAATACAGTACGTAGATATCTGTGTAAAGTTTTGTACACCTGGCAAAACTCTAGAACAGATGGGCATTTCACCCACTGCAGCAGCACAAACCTGGCATTTAAAAACAGTAACCACCAAATGCCCTCCAACTCCTCTTTCAAGTTTAAGGGACCAGTGGGCTCTTGGGGACCCAGAAAACAGCTTTCCTGCCAGTGGCACTTCAAAAGCTTTAGCGATGGCAAGGTCTCAAGTGTCCAGGAGGCTGCAGGAACATCAGGAGCTGTAGGGTGGAGGAAAAAAAGAGGATGAATATCATGCCCTGGTGGTCCCCCGCTGCCTGCCACTGGGACGGGCTGCGCATCTCCGACGCAGCCCGATAACCACTGCCTGTGGCAGAGTGGAGAGGCCCTCCCTGCCTCGCAAATGGCTAACCGTGCTGGAATTCATTCACTCACCCAGGTCACAGCTCGGTGCTGAGCTCCAAAGAGTTTTCCTCTCCTCCCTACTCCCTGGCGTGTTTTTGGTTTGCCACAGGTCTATGGCACAAGACCTGCTAGCTTCTCAGTTTAAAAATCCCAGTTCAGGACAATCTAACATGCTTCCCACAGTCCTGCGCAGTCTGAAGACAAAAGAGCTTTCTGAAGAACAGCTTCAAGCCACACCACCTTGGCCGTTCAGGGGGCATGGTTGTTGGGAAAGCTTAACGGCCCAGAAAGGCAACCCTGTGCTCATGTTATAGCCAAGCACAGTTCTGAGCGCTGACCAGAGGCTCTTCATCTTCACAGAGGTTACAATCAAATGAAAGAGAAGAGAGTCTGATTTTCATCTTGTAGCCCAGCATGTTTTCAGAGCTTTTAAGCACACAGGAGTCCCTGGTTCTCCTCCCTGTGCCGAGGCCACCAGCTCAGTCTTCTCTCTAAGAAAATCCTGGGTCAGGCCAAGCTTTGCGTCCACACGTGCCAAGAGGGATGAAGAGAGAGACAGACAGACAGCCTCTGCGTTTCTCCCCTGCCATAACTACCTTCCGCAGAGGTGATCACTCAGATCACTCTTTTCATTCACACTGGTCATACGGATTCACACTTACTCTGGACTGACGCAAATGACTTTTAAAGGAACAAAGTCATGGAGAATCAGGAGGGAAGTGGAGTGATTTGTTGCATGCCCTATTGTAATGTCATTAAAACAAAGGGATTAGGCGGCCCAAGCACTGCAAGAGCAAAAAGCATAAAAGAAAGCACTCAGCCTGTAGTGTCAAGGCATGTAGGAATCATTTCAGAGGGTTACTAGCTGCAGACAACACTGACATTAATTTTCTATTGGAAAATGCTGGTGACATTAATATCTGCTATTAATACTGAACTTTGACAGTATCTCATAAATTCAACCTGTCAATTACAATGGCACTGAAATAAAGGTGCTCTGAGGTCAAGGAGATGTGGTGTCCAAATGAGACTTATATTCCAGGAGAAAAGCGGCAAAAACAATCTTTAACAAAAGCATCAGATCCATATGTAGGAAAACCAAAGGGTGGTTTTAAATGTCATGTTTTTCAAAGCGAGAATTGATGCTGGAACCAACTCTATAAACTGGCTGGCTGGACTTTCAGCTGCAGCTGAGGACAATCAATCAAAAGAGCTCTGTGACTCTGAGAAAGTGAGAGAGAGAAAACACACACACACACCATGGAATATGAGAGGGCAGATTATGAGCCATGCGAGGCCTCTTAAAATTACACTGCGAAGTAAAACATCCTTGTGTTTCATCCGCAACAAAACGTAACCTGAAAGGTTCCCCTCGACACAAAGCGGAATGCAGAGCTTATCGCTGCCGAGGGCCGGGCAGGCTCGTGAAACGCGGCTGAGGAAGGGGAACCTCTTCCACAAAGTCTGCACGATCCATGAGCTCTTCGCCGCAAGGAAACCCCTGCCCCCCGACTCCTGCGAGCTCTCCTCAAGCCACCCTGCTCTGCAGCTGAGGGCCCCACGGATCGATGAATCCCCATGAGCAACGCGCCCCTATCTCCTTCGATGCTGGCCCCAGGGCAGAGCTGCACGATTTATGCACGTGGCGGTGACGGTGGCAGCCCAGGCACTGGCAGTGTCTGCATGCACCTCTTCAAAGGGGTCGGCACGGACCTAGCACAAGAGGTACCACCGTTCGGCAACCCCTGCTCTAAATACTGCCCTGCCCTCAGCCTTCCCAAGGGATCGCTTCCCAAAGAGATGCTCAGGCTAGTCCAGAAGCCCAGCCTGCACCAACAGAGACTGGAGCCGCTATAAGTGGGAGAAAAAGGGCTGGATCCCAGGCTGAATTACATCCTGCACAACAAATATTGCAGAGCAAGGCATGCTTCTAGTTGGGATTTGACTCCGAGAGCCTGCGCTGAAGCGATGTATGGGGAAGGGGAGCATGTGGAGGGGCACGAAGCATGCGTGCACTCTCCGGTGCAGCTGCACGCACAGGCACTCTTCGCAGGGCCAAGGGATGGAGCCACGGGCAAAGGCAAAGGACCTCATAGCCGAGCGAGGCAGCTATGCAGGTTTGGCTCAGTCAAACCAGCGTCAGTCTGGAGCCAGTGGCCTTGCTCCAGACTCAGAGCAACACCTTGCAGTGCACGGTCCCCCCTTTCCCTAGGCAGTAACCATGTTGCCTAAAAGCAGCGTGATCTGCTGTCTTCTCCTCCCACCCCGACAGTCCCCGTGCCTCTGTCCTCGGCTAGCAGCTTTCCTCTGAGGACCTGGCCAACAGCAACGAGCTCCCGGTACGGGTGGGCTGTGGTTTCCCTGCATGGTTTTCCAGGCTGCAGCTCTTGTGGGGGACACCTGCAGCCCATGCCGGAGCCCAGTGCTCCTGGCTGCCTTCAGCATCCCGACCAGAGCTGGATGCGGCCCAAACCGCATGCCGGCACAGGCTCCAGGGGAGCTCGCTAGCACTCCCAAAGTCTGTGGGCAAGCACAGAGGGATTGCTGCCGAAGCAATGCCGAGAGCCCTGGAAACTCGCACTGAGATATCCCGTTTTTCACAGATGTCGTGCTGCGCAGACTGTTATCCATTCCCATGCGGAGCAGGAGAGAGGAACTCCCTTTTAGGCCCAAAGCAGCTCATCCCCAGCCCAAGGGAGCCCCAGACGCTGCAACGCTGCTGGGCTTGCGGGCAGGTGGGGACTGACCACTGCAGCTTCCTCCTGATCTTTGTGCAACTTATCTGACAATCTATTTCCCTCTGGGGCTTTTGTCCCAGATGCCATCCCAGCAATGTCTCCCCATTCCAGATCTCATTACCCGCCCGATATAGCAGAGTAAGTCGGTGGGACGCAGGGCAAGGGCTTTCCCTGGGCAGGAGGCTGGCAGGGCACCGCAGGCGCCAGGCTGGCCGGGACGTGCCGGCCAGGACACGCCGGCCGGCCTCGGAGCACGGTGTCCAGAGAAGAGGCGACCTCGCGGGACGCTGAGGCCTCCCTCCCTTACAGTGATGCTGCCTCGCACCCTGCCTGCGAAAGCAGCTCGAGTAGCTGAGCTGAGATCCTCGTTTATAAATTCTTTTTATGATGCACATTAAATATTTCCCACAACACAGACACTTCTCTTCTTTCTCTTTTCCTTTGACACCTTTTCCCCAGCAAAGCCCTACAACTATTGCTTGCTGTGGCCTCATTTAGCATCATCATCATCGTCACCACGCATTCATCCTCATATAAAACAGAAATCTATTCCATCGAGCACTTAACATAAATATTAAAATAATGGAAGGGACAAAATATAAATCTACATACAACTTCATGACTACCATAGCACCTATTACCATGACAAAGCAAATTCTGGTTCAGGGGGAAGGGAAGGAGGATGAGGAGAAGGTTAGGAAGAGGGACTTAGACAGTCATTAAATATGTAAATCACTCTTTTAAATTTTTTTTGTTGTTTTGTTTTTGTTTTAAGGTTACCAACCTTATTAAAATTCATTTCACTAACCAGCTCGTTCTATGTCGCTATGGATACCAAAGAACCCTTTCAAAAACTTCGGCGAGGCGGGGGTTTCTCAAGAATAAAAACAAAACAAAACAAAACACGGCGACTTTCTGTTGGTGCTTTCATGACAAGTCCTGCCACGCGCCCCTCCCCTGCACCCACCAGTCCACAGAAGGGCAATTCATTTACAAGTCCAGTTCTCAGTCTCCCAGGATGAGTTTGACAAAAGAGGCGACGTCTGTCTCTTTGGATTCGTGCAGGGTGAAGAAAGGATGTTGCTGGGAAAGAAGAGAGAAAAAATAGAAAAGTTTATTATTCACGATGTTGAGGACCAAACCTAAAACGTTTTCAGACAATCTTCCAGAGAGTGAAACACATTTTGTTGCTAGCATCATAGTATTGGGCTTTCCACGTTTTGCAGCTGAGGCAAGTTGGGGCGTCCGAGGGGCCACTTCATGAAGGCTGCAGATTTGCGCTGCCCTCTCGGATTCCCTCTAAACCCTGCCCTGGTTGGGACGGCTGAGCTGGGCTGCTCTCGGAGCAAGGGAAAGTATAAAAAACCCACCGCCTCCATCTTTAGCACGTCGTGCCCTTCGGCACACGCTGGCTCGCGGCTCTGCGGTGCCCCGGGAGGAGACGTGCTCCCCGTGAGACGGTGGTTACCCAGCCCACCGCGCGCCAGCTCCAACGGGAGCAAGGAAGACCTTGCAGGAAGGCTGACTGCAGTGGGTTTTCCCTCAGCTTCCTGCTTTATCTGTGTATTTACCCTCTGGTGACTTCTGAGTCTCATTTCTTCCCTGCAATTGCTTATACTCGCAGCAGGAGATGGCTACTTTACCCCTAACCACCGCAAAGAGGAAAGCCATCCCGGCTGGAAAGCCATCCGCAGCTGTATGTTTAACTACTTAATCGTGACCAACATGGGAAGACATCCTGCCAGAAAATCTTGCCTACATTTCAGCACAAACGGAAAAATATGTGTAAGGAGAAAAAACACACAAGCAAATACCCCCTGACAGCAACAGCAAAGCCCCTCTCCACTAGCACCAGTGATTCAGTGGGCTGCTGGGCTGCAGCACATCAGCTGAGATCAGCCAACTTTCCACCTGAAATCACCAAACACTGTTTGACACCCGCTGTCCTGGCAGTTAATTGTATTTATTTGTACGGAGGGTGTCAGAGAGAACCAAAAGGCAGCTGGAGCCCGGCGGGGCTCAGAGGTGACCTCCACTCTGTGCAAAATGCTGTTGTGCTTCCCAAAGGCAGGCTGGGGGAGCTCGGTTTGATTCCTGACCCTCTCATTTCAAGCCAGATTTTTAAAGACAGTTTGGGGTTTCCAGGGTTTTTCAAAGCTGCCCCTCACCTCAGTCCCTGAGCGTTGGCTATTTCAATGATCATTTATGGCAGTGGCCAAGTGAAGGGAGAAGAAGAGCGAAGAAAAGAGATTTTCCAAGGTGGGCTTGAGCGGAAAGTTATCCAGTGAATAAAAAGAGGCAGCTCTGAGCAGCCGGGAAGCAACCCAAAGACACACCAGCAAGGAAAAGGAAGCACAATTATGTGGGAAACAGAGCTGAAATGGGTTGAGGCAAGGATCCAGACATAATTTAAGGTCTCCCTGGGTCAGACAGTCACAGGAATCACAGTGTCCTGAATAACTCCTGGAGAGATGGCCCAAATGGCCTCCTGTGTTATTACGCCAGTGTGATGCCACTGCTTTCACATCCCAGCTAAGTCGCACCCAACGCAGAGCTACCGCGGCCTGGAAGCACCCACGAGCGTGACATGGGTGGCAGCGGCGGCCTCCAGCCCCATCTCTCAGTGAACCCAAGCCCTTTAGGATGACTGAGTCTTGTTATAGCACAAAACACCCTGTGCCAGGTGGGATGGGCTCCGTGCAACGTGCAGACCACCAGGGAGGAGTCGTGCAGTAGTTTCATGCTCCACTTCACCTGGGGAAGTGGGTTTTAAAACAAAATTAAGCATCCGTATCAGTTTCCCTGATGCTCAAGATAGCACAGAGTCATATTTTCCATGAGAAACCTCAATTCCACAGGAAAGCAAGGGAGAAGTCTTGGTCTAAATGACAAGTCCAATCCAGTACCGCAACTTAATGCCATAAGAGAGAGAGGAGGGAGAAAAAAACCCCAACAAAACAGCAACCCTCAACCACAGGACCTCACAACATTCATGTCAGCCATAAAATACCACAGCATTGAGATACTCTGGAGGGGTGATCCAAGAACCTCATTCAATAGAAATGTGCTCGCTTGCCAATGGGTATTAATGCTGCAGCAGACGGAGCTGCTCCGGTGAACCTTTTTGATAAAAGGCCATTTGGCAAACTTCAGAGATTTGCTTAAAATATATATGTATTTATTCAATAATAATAAAAAAAAAAAAAAAGGAAAAAAAAAAGCCATAAACCTCGGGCCTCCCTTTGTCTGAAACCAGTATTTCGGCAAACTGTGTGTAAATCAGATCTATATATAGTCTAATTGCATTACAGGGCCCAGCAAGAAATGCCACAGGAATTATTCATTGCTTACAACTCCTGCTCAAAAGGTACATGGATTTCCAGCATGTCTTGCAGCTAGAGAGCACCTTAAACCCTGGCACCTTCACACCACAGAGGTCCCAACGCCTCCGAGCAGAGACGGTGTGAGGTAGCGATGAGGCAGACCCCCTGGATGGCGTAACGCACGTCCTACAAGTTATGGGGCAGGAGACACCAATGGCTGGGGAACTTCTGCAGCAGTTTCCACCCTTAACCCACCAGATCTTGCCGGTGGCACCGGACAGGGGTGGGCACGTAGGGACAGGCAAGCGTTTGGGTCAGGATCTTCAGAAATAACAAAGTTAGGCACCTTCCTGCCTTTAGCAAGCTGTGAGTCAGGTGAGAGTAAAAAAGGGACGAGATGCTTATGGGAGTGAAACACTGGCTTCCTAAACTCTCCTGCATTTTGCCGGCCATTTGGAGCACCAGCATCGATACCAGAAAGACAGGAGAGAGAGAGAGAGGCCATGAAGCTGCGGAGCCCTAGCAGAAAAATCTCACCACAGACCCTGTTCTTGCCAGCTCCAGCCCAGAGCTCTGGCTGAGCACTCGCCAGTGTCTGCACTGCTGGGAGTTCATCAGCAGTTAAGTGCCTCTGACCTCAGAGCCCTCCACTGCCTTGCATTTCCCCCGTCGTAAGCCTTTATCAGCATTTTCTTCCTTAGTTACTCCTCTGTCCTAGACGTGCTCACAGCAAACAGTCTGTAAGCAGCAGATGAAATTCAATAACCGGAATTATTAGTCACAGGCTCGTCTCTGTCCCTAACATCCAGGAATTACTTTGTCCAAAAAGTGTCCTCTCCAAGGCACCATGACAGTAAAGCCTAGCAGGCCACTCAGCTCCTGCAGCCCACGTGGAACATCCGTGGTGCATCCGTTTCACTTAGGTGTCTGACGGCATCACGCAAACCCAAAAAGAGGATTTTACCCTCCCTAACTGACTCTTCACAGCCGTGTTCTTGTCCCTTAGCAGGTTTGTTAACCGCTTTTACGTATTTTTCTCCCCTGATCTGACTGGAATAGCACCTGCACGACGTTGCAAAGAGTGTCTCTGATTTGCAGTCACCCTCCCAAGACCCTGAAGTGCCATGATTCTCACATCTGTTATGGAAATAGAGATGCTAAGTATCCCAAATCACCAGCCACTATTGGAAACCCTGTCCTCAGCATCTCATTATAACCCGTCTCAGATCTGAAGCAATACACTGCTTAATGCAGGCACACTCACCATAAGCTCTGGGTATGTTGGCCGTTCTTTGGAATTCTTCTTCAAGCTTTAATGAAAAAAAAAACAAACAAGAAAAATTTTAAAAGTTACATTGTGTACGTAATTTAAGCAAGGCCACAAAATTATACCATGACAAAAGCAAGGTTCCAAGTCCCTGGAGAGTAAGTTCAACTATTCATCCGTATGTTAAGTGAACAGCTTAGGCCTTGAGGACACCTACAGCCAACACAGCCTGCACGTGGGCCCCGTATGATACACAGTGTTGAGTACACACAAGTGCAGTGAGCTCAGTCAAGGTCACACAACAGATCCGGAGACACCACATATACCAGTGAAGACACTGCCTGTTGCTGGGCGCCAGGTACAATTGGTTCTTTGGGTACTATCCAGTAGGCCAGCAACTAAGGGAATGGATACAGCCTCCAACCTCTGATTGGGAGCGGTGACCGAGTGGCTCTGAAGCACGTGTACAACTATTTGTTTATCACCGTGCTGTTATCAGCAGGGACGGTTACATGGGACATCCTTTTTTTCTCTTCTCCTACAACAGATGGCTCTGGAGGGTTGTAGTTGGAAGTTATTTTGGTTTCCCTCCAGCAGAAAATAGCTTTTAAAAGACAGGACGTAATCTCTACTCACTTCCTGACAGTGTATTTAGGGGAAAGACACTTGGAGCAACTTGAAAAGATCTTCACACACGTACACGTCGGTGGCGGGGAAAAGGTGTCACACTGAGCAAAACAAAAGTGAGAACCTCGGCGATGATAAGTCGCTCCTCTGCTGGGATTTGCTGGAGCCCAGAGGAAGTGGAGGACACACACTGAATAGATATTTCCTGCTTGCTGAGTGTAGTGGACTCATGTTCAGTGTCATGTTGTGAATGAACAGAGGAACCTAGTAACGATACGTGCCAATATTGCCGAACTGAAGGTAAGGGATGTGTCACATCCTCTGAGCTCAAAAGCAGCCCAAGGTGAATTTGAAGGTTAGGTGTGTCCAGAAGCAGGATTTCAGTATAATCCTCCTTAACTGAACTCTCTACAAACAAAAACCTTGTTCCCAGATTACTAATACCAGGAAATCTGGTGATAAGTTACTGAAATCAATGTAAATCTTCAGGAATGAAGAGCCGCAGCCGGATCTGATCCTGACTCAGGCATCCCAGGAACTTCCCTGTAGTGGCTACAGGTAATCAGACTTCCACTGCAGCAGATGGTGTGATCCACTCTGCGACCTCCTGAATTGCAGACAGGCCTAAGCCAGACCAATCTCAAGACACTGAGCTGATGCGACCTGGTTTGGTGTCGGAAGAAATTCTCAGACTCCAACAACACAAAACTAGTGCAATCTGCAGGCAAAGCTCACTTTTCTGAGTCCATACTGCTCCACTGGCGTTGAGGGATCTTCAGTGATCCTGGAGGATAGGATTTGCAGAGAGGAACCACCACATGCTCCCCAAAGCATGAGCTTTCAAGATGTGAGCGCTGCTCAGCGGGGTCATTCTTCTCACTGCAGCCATCATGAACGGCTGTGGACATCTCACTCCTATATCAGCACACAGCTATAGCTGCAAGACACCATGCTTGCAAAAGCAAAATATTCAGCGGCGAACAACAGCCTGCCTGGCACAAACAGGCAACTTGGCAATAACAACTAGCGAGCCAGCAGCACGGGAGAAAAGCAGCCGGTCCAAAATCTGAGTGTGGCCCTTGCAAAAACGGTGGGCATTTTGTGAAAGGGTTTTTCCAAGCCAGCTCCCACCTCTGATAGACACAGAGCAGTGTGGGCACGGGCAGGTATTCCCCAGCACAGGTCGGTAGAGAGGCAGGCAGCTGAATCACGGGAACCTCAAAAAAATGTTTGAACGAGACTCTGAAGAATCTGAGCGTCGGTACTTAAAGTCCCCGGGCAGGAGTGGCTGATAATCCCCTTCCTGGGTCACAGCAGAGCCGGCCGGGCTCCAGGCCCTGGCGCTGGCAGCTCGGGAACAGTCTCACATTTCTGTATTTGTCGATCTGCCGTCCTTTCTTGGCTACCACGCAAACCCACCATCCACCTGCCAACTTGGCAAGCCGCGGATGGCACTGCAGTGCCTGGAAAATAAAAACGCCTCCCAGGCGGTTTCCAGGGAAGCTGGAGGGAGAAGCAGTCAGGAGCCGCGGGGCCGCCGCCAGCTCTCTTTGAACCATACGACGAGGGCAGCTGTGAGCCTCCTCGGGTGCTGGGAGAGCCTGTGCTTTTATGCAGCTCTCGTAACCTCCAGACAGCGCGCATCTGCTCCAACCCTTTTCCTACACCGCAGCCAAACTCTCCCGCTGCTTCGAGCTCCGAGTCCCACGGAAAGCAGCGCAGCAGCTGGAGGGCCCCGGTAGCGGGACGGCTGTCGACGGAGGCCACCACGGGGCAAACTCTGCATCGCCCCTGCCCTCAGAGCTGTGTCCCCTCGGGAGCGGGAGGCAGGAGGACGCAGCCATTCGGCGCCCTGCTCCCCTTCCCCACCCCGCGCCAACCCCGGGGACGTGAGGGGCCCGGCGGACCTGCCTGCCCGCACCTGCCCGTGCTGCCGGCCCGGCCACAGACACCCCATGCTGTGGATGTGGGGGCAACCGGATTGAGAAAGTCTCCTAAATGCCTTCCTCCTGCGTGTCCCTGCAAAGCGACCGAGCCTGTTCCTCAGGCAGGGAAGACCCCCACGACCGCCATCACCGGCGCTCTGGCAAAGGGTGCGTGTTGCCTGCACAGCGGCAGCCGCAGCCCGGCCCTCACAGCTCAGTGAGGCCATGAAGGCCCATCCCTTTCCCCGGGGGGATGTTTTGTTCAAAAATTCGGGTTGTACCCCAGAGAGACGCCTGTGGGGACAGGCATGCCGACGACGCCTGCCCTCCTCGACCTCCGCACAGCACGGCGGAGGCGAGCAGGGCCGGGGTGAGTGGGAGCAGGGCGAGCAGGGCCGAGGGGGTATTTTACCATTGCGAGGTAAAATCGACGAACTCCGCCGAGAACTTCTCTGCCGGGAGCTGCGGCGACGGCTCCTCCACCACCTGCTTGAGCTGCTGGAAAGGCGTCCCCCAGGAGTCGTAGGGAAAGCGCAGGATGGCCAGCTCGATCTGGGGAGACAGAGCCCGCGCCTCAAGCATCGGGGGCGGACGCCCCACAGCTCACCCCTCCACCCCACAGATTTCAGATTCCTCCGTGCCCACCCAGAGGTGTGGGGTTTTTTAGGCCCCGCACAAATAGATGGCATCGCTTCACCCCACCTGGCCACAGCGCCTCGCTTAACCTGCCCCAGCAAAAGGGAAAGGCCTGAGGAGACCCAGCAGCCTCCATATTCAGTCCTCCGTTACCCGCGTGTTAAGACGTCGCTTGGGAAAGGTTAGAAGTTAAAAAACAACCCCATGTTGCAAAGGGTAACTGCGCTATAAAATGACTCTGCAAGCAGATGGATTCCCCCTAAACGCTGCGTGGGAGATGCTACCCATCCCTCCTCTTCTGAGGGGGACTTTGCTAATTGCTAAGTGCTGAGAGTATTTTTTTTTTTTT
>VZTL01012408.1:4263-19499 GCA_013400535.1 Scopus umbretta
AAAGCAACTTATAGTTCACCTTAGAGAAAATATTTGTCAAAGCAGCATCAAAGTCTGCAGTGTCATGAACTGACACCGAGAGAGATCCCTCCTGAGAGAGGTATTATATTTAAAATGTCTTTTCTCCTTCATGCCCCCTTTGAAATACTTTACTTTCATAAAAACTATAGATCCATATTTCATTCCAGGGACACGCAACCTGATGCCCGTCAAAAGTTTCCATTTTATAGATTAAAAGTAGAAGTTTTGGAACAGGACACGTGTTTATTTTTTTTTCAGTATCTGTGAGGCTTTAGTTTTCCTTTAGCTCTTTGCATCCTGTATTTTAGTTAGAGGCAGTCTGGAGCGAGGACCCAGTTTTGCTTCCTCTTTGCTCCCAGCTTGGCTGGTGGCGTGCTGTGGGTTGACTGGCCTCCGCCCTGGTGGCATCCTCTCTGAGAGTACGTGTGTAGGATCGGTGTAATTCCAGAAGGCTCTGGAGCACTGCTAAGAATGGCTTATCCGTTTTTATGGCTTCCAGAGAGAAGTGTGTGTCTCTGTGTGTGTATTTTTATATATGTATGCGCATGCAGTGTGAAGATGACTGAGAAGGTATTTGCATTTTTTTTCAGCACATTTATACACTCGAGAGAAGGGGATAGGATGAGAAGGGGATATGGTTAACCGAAAGTGCCCAGGCTTTTGACAGCCTCTTCCTCGTTAGCCCCCTCCCGACCTGCAGAGATGGACACAGCAGTCAAGGTACTGTATATTGTGTTGTGACACTGGGTTAACCTTTGGTGCTCTCCCGTTCATTCTCAGAAATGTACAAAGCGGTGTCTCCATGTAGACAGGAGGAAAGGAGGTGCTTGGTCACCGCTCTGGCTCTCACCACCCCTACCTCTTCCAAGGGATCCCCTGTAGCACTCTCCTGCTGGAATTTGCCTGGGTACTGCTTTTCTCTATCTGAGCTATCTCTCTGGCACGTTTATCTTCTCTCCTATCTTCCTAATGAACAAAATAATTTCCAATTAGGGTCTCTGATGCTGGTTACTTGATTTCCTCAGGAGGTCATGTTTTGGACAGTTTGGGAATACCTACACCTGCAGCAATCTTAATTAAAGGAGGATGAATGCAGCTGAATGCAGCCGTTTCAGCATGTTCCAGTTTCAATCCAAAATGCTGTATTCTGGCTCTATGCAGAAGAATTGTTTTATTTTAATGCTTATTAAAGCTAAACTAAGACAAGGTCTAGGAGTTGTGCTCAGAAGATATAGCAAATATTGTAGGACAGGCAACAGAACAGTGGAGATTTTAGATCTCTCCATGAAAATTTTAGTTTCATAAAAATGAATTTGAAGTTTATACATGCCAGTTTAGAAATTTTTGCGTACACAAATTCTCAGAAACAGATATCTTTTTCAAAAGCATTCTGGCTCATTAGTTTCCTTCATACTTAAGCTGTTTGTTTATTCTGGGAAACATGTATCTGTAATTTTTTAATTGCTGTGAACTAGCAGATAGTCAAAGGTTGCTAGAATTTCATGGCCAGCTTTGAGTAGCATTTCAGCTTTTAAGCATTTAAGTACCTGAACTTAGCATCAAGATTTTTTTGTCTCAATTCCATAACACACTACTTTTTTCAGAGTGGCCAAGTTCAGATTTTCATCTAGAAAGCCAGAAGTCTTCAGAGAAAAGGTAAAACTTGTTCGTTGTGGTGGCTAAATTTGCATGAGTTTGAAAGAGCTTTTTAAACCTTTGTGCTTTAACCCAAATCTAGCTCCCAAATTCAAATTTAGGGCAATCTAATTGGAATTTGGATCAGACAGGAGTGTTGCTGTCTTTAGCATTTTTATTTATATATAAAACTCTCTTCCCCCTTGTCTTGTTTTAATGAAAATGTAGTTTCGAATAAAGCATTTTTACCCCATCCTGAGGCTGCATGTTGAAAAAAGAATAAACTGAGACACCACTATTTACAATCAGTTTCTTTAACTGGAGCTGGTCTGTGAACTTTAACTACTCAGTTAAAGAAAAGCGAAGTCTACGACATTACTTTAACAAAGTATAGTTTGTAGCTTTATGTTTCCTTTGCTTCCGTTAAAACAAGGCGTATCTTGGTCTGACCTGTGTTTAATTTCTCCCAGGAAATCTTCAGCTGCATGATTTACATGTGGACCTGTGTGGCTTCCTAACAGCCGCTGCCTGAAATATGCACAAATTCATAGTGGCCTGCAGTAACTTGTTGAATGGTGCATCAAACTAGCTGAAGAATAGGTGTTTATGCAAGCCAGTAATGTGGTGTGTGTTGCCAGCTCTGGTTTTGGGGAAATCATCGTTGCAGTTTGACACATCACTGTGCCTTGTTTTATTGTACTCTAATTTTAGAGCCAGATTTAAAGTGAAGCATTTTGGCATATGTAAGTTTTGCACCTGTGGTTGCTGTAGGTATCTACCTGGCCTTTAGCCAGCCAGCCTCTGTTAAAAATTAATATAGTAAGCACTGGACTAAATTACTGAAGTTCTTTCTTTTGGTGAAAGTACGATTTGCATCATCACTTCGTTTTATCAAATTCATTTGAGTACCCTAGGCTGACCGGCCTAACGTGTTGGCTGCTGCTGAAAGGCCAAGTGTCTGTGTACAGCTCCATACCGTGCAGTATGTTGCTGTTGCAAGACTCCTTTCTCCAGAAGGAAGAAGGCAATTTTGTGGAGATCTGAACTGAGGTGACTATCTTGCTGCCAGTATCTCTAGATCACCTAGAGCAATGCGGAGAGTTTTGTGGCTGAAGGACTCGGAGGTAGATTATCACCTTCTAAATTATATCCGTACTTCTGAGAGCCCCAGGTGCCTTTGGAGACTTTATAATCAGTTATCTACCTCGAACTCCACTTACTGCCTTTAGAACGGTCTTTCCTTTTCTATTCAAAGGTTTTATAAGATAAGAATTGAGATAGAGATAAGAAACAGAGAGATATAAGGGATTTAATTGGTTGCTAGTTTCTAGTGTTCTCTATTTGCGCTCGTATTTATAATGATGTCTCTTAGTGCTTACCAAGGGGAATATTTATTCTCCTCCTTCTCCTCCCACTCCCTGTTGGAAAGCCAGAGTATATTGACTCCACAATCTTGAAATGTAGTAATTTGATAAATTGACTGTTTAGCCAATAATACATACTCTGCAGATGGTTTGAAATATTTATTGTACGACTACAGAATAAACCAGTGACCAAGTACTGGCAAACAGCTCAAGCTACAAAAGTCACTTTGTCCCCTAACTCTTGGACACTGCATCGTCTACTGAAATTTGGATAGCCACGTTGCTGAGTATCCTCACATTGTGCACTGGGAGGTCCCCGAGAGAGTGATACAGAGGTACTAACAGGCTGGGGGGAGAAGCTGTCTGAAGCTAACTGTTGGGAAGTGCTGGAGTGAGAAGTCAGGGTCCAACTTCTCATCATACTGCACCCAGCTGTGCTGGAGGTTCCTAACAACAAAGTGCCCCTTGGACTTTGTGCCAGATTATCCCCCTTTTCATCGCAAAAAGAATATTCTGCATCTGTGGTCTAATGCCCCACTGGAATTTAGAAAAAATTCAGTCTCGTTTGGTGCAGAATTTAAAAGTTTTTGCTTCCACTAAGAATATCCCAACACCATAGTCTGTGGTACTCTGGGAACCGCCTGCCTCAATTACTTCTTCTAAAGCTATTTTTAATCTCTAATCAAAGATTAATTATGCCAAGCTTTGGGCTGTGAAGACTGTGGAGGAGAGAAAAGGAAGAGAAAGTGCCTACAGCACTCACCAAAGACACAGGAAAATCAGGTATAAGTCAGTGCTGAGATTTACAGTTGGGATTCAGCAGCAGGGATGCTGAGACAAGCTCTGAAACACCATGCTGAGGCTGTGAAGCTGCCACGTGCCATCGTCTCTTTGCAGAGGGGATGTACTTTGCCAAAGTATCACTTATGCCTCCCAGATGGTGTCTTTCTACCTGTCCTGGCACCTACCCAATGCTATCTGTCAGAATTTAAGTTGGAGTGTTGTTCTTTAACTCTCGTGTCTCTGAAGCCTAGACCAGTGTTCTGTATGTGCCTCCATATCCCACTTTTGTTCAGATTTGCTGGGGAGGGCAGTCCCCAGGGCTTTTCTCCGTCACCTGGATGTGCATCCAAGATTAAAGTCCAGTCTGAGGCTGGACCTCTACTTTAAAATTTGGAACCAACAGGTTACAGGAAAATTAAATGTAAATTTAATTCCGATCGGAGCCGAACAGCCGGGTTCCTCTCTGACTGCTTCCTTCGCACAGAGCTGGGGCTGAGCCTTCAGTGTCCATAACAACAACTTTCCCTGCGAATGGTGTCCTAATTCTGTCTAAAACTGTCCTGGGGGACTTTGACGGCTCCTCTGAGTTATCTTTGCTATTTCTCTTCATCTGTTCCCCTTTATCCAAAATTCTTTTCATGATGCCAGTCTGTTGCAAATACAGTTTCGTGGGGTTATTTGAATATTAGCTACTGTTTGAACAATTTCAACCCAGCGCTTCATGGGTTACCACTGAAGTTGTTGAAGTACTCAAAATCATTCAAGCTTTTATATACATATTCAGAGGAGATTTTTATCTTTAGAATATTCTATCCAGCTCTCTAACACTTCACTGATAGGAATAAAAAAATCTGATCATTGGGTTGTTTTTAGATGGATGGAGGATGTATTTCCTCCTTCCCCGTCCCCACACATTCAGAATTGGAGAAGTCCAGTTTTGTCAGAGCATGTCCATGGCCTGAGGATTGGGCTGTTGTCTTGGGAATTAGAAATCCCTGTCCCAGAGAGGGGCATGTGAAATTTCAGACCTAATTCTCCAGTGTTCAGAAGGGTTCTTGAAGCACTGGCATTTTAGGACAGCTTTTTTCACCTCCATGTCTCCTCACGGTTTGTGTGTTAAGAAGTCCAGCGTGATAAGATATTTTGAGAACACCTATCAGATAGATCCGTACTAGGTGGAGACAAGGTGATAGATGAATCTTACTGCCTCTGCCCCTGGAGCTGTAAACATACTAGTCTTGAAATCAAGTGTGTTTTTTATATGACTTGTGGTGGAAACAGCGATAGCTAAGGGGTTTTAAGGCAGCTGATGAAAACTAGCTGCTTTGATATTGTTGAATCTCAGCAGTACACCTAAAGAGTTCTTTATTTGTCTAAAATTCTCTTATGATCTATCCCAGAAAAGATTGCCAGGGTTATTCTGGAAATGCCTTAATTTTTTTTGGTTTTGTTCATTTTGTTCCCATCTGCACTTTAATGTTCGTGTTCTTATGATACCTGGAGAGTCCTGTTCAGTGGATTTCTTTCAACTTGACACTTAAATCTGATTTCACACATCAGATTATTTCTTATGTTATAGTTGCCTAAGAGAAATAATTAGATGTAATTTCATAATTTATTGGAGTAAATTATTACCTAGTGTAAATACAGGAGCCATGAGCTGTCATTTGCTTGGTTCTCTATAACTGAGAACTTGTGCTTCTGTATAAAAATAAACATGATTTTATTTCCTGTTTCTTTAATATATTTAATATCTAGAGTCTCTATTGTTATTACCTACATATCTGGAACATGTAGCAAATTATAGTCCCTATTCACAAAGGCAAATACAAAAAGGAGACAGAAGAAACACTAGTTAGGGCTGAAATGATTCTCATCTTTGGAATAAGTGGCAATTGCAGAATATCATCTGCCTAACCATTGTCAAATTTTTGTAAACATCATGACAGAGATGAGTTTTAAGAGTAGTTTGAAGAGAAGGACAGCTGTTGCTTTGTGAATAATCATTTTTTTGTTGTTGCTGTAAATGCTACAAACGATAGCATTACTGAAAACAGAGATGGAATGTATCACTTGGTTGCTCATCCTTTTAGTGCTTCCCTTCTGTCAAGCCCCAAGTCCCCAAAGTACGCTTTTGGGGAACATATGTTGTCTGCCAAAACTCATTATTCTGCTTTCAGATTTCAAATGTTTTGCTTAACTTTGTTTTTCAAATCTAAAACATTTACATTTAGGGTGAAATGCTCCTTGTAACTACAGGATACTGTAACTGTAAATCATTAAGTTTTTTTTCCAAAGAAGTTCAGCTGTTTTAAAATTTGGCTATAAAGGCTATTTTTAAAGGCTTTTTTTTTAAGCTATGAAGACGTGTTTTTTCTCAAGTTACTTGAAAACTAAACTGACTAGAATAGGAACACCAGACCAAGAATTTTAAAAGTGTTTGTGCCTTAAAATAAAAATAAGTGCTTCGGGTGGTTTCCTTACCAGCTAATCCCTGCAAGTATCTCATTACATCAAAAAACACTCTTTCCTTTCTGGATGAAAATAAGGTAAAATTCTAAATGGGCAAGCACTGTCTGTGAGAGCTGCTCTGAAGGCTATGGAAATTCACACTCTGCCACCACCTTCCTGAAATGTTTAACAAATTGAGTCAATAATTTGTCAATAATATTTGGATATTTTGCAGGCCCAAAGTGGAGGGTCTTGGGGCAGCAGAGACCTGCAGCCTACTGGGAGTGCAGAGATGATGTGCTCCTGCTGGCTGCCTTACCCACAAGAGAGATGCAACCCAGCTCTCAGCTAATTGTATAATATAAAAAATCCTTTCAAGATAATTCACCTAAACAGATAACTCAGATGGAGCTCTATTCATGGCTAGAGTATTCCTGATAAATGAGAAAGGATAACTACATTTTTTTTTTTAGATTTATTTTTTTTTTCCCCCCCCGACTGCATGCAACACATGCAGTTTTTCTAGCAGATTCCTGTCCTTGGAGTACCTTCCTTGTTCTGAGGGCCAATGCAGAGGCAAAGGTAGTGGATTATAGCTTTCCATCATCAGTTGCCATTTATTTCCACTAGTTTCAGCAGAAATACCACCCAAAAAGCTCCTCAGCTAGGTTTAATCGTGAAAAAAATCCGGAATTCTTTCTCATTATGTTCCAATCTTGGCTTACTTTTGAGGTTATTTACTATTAACTTCAATAGGAGAAGGATTTAACTTGCTCAGACTTGTCCTTTTGAGAAAGTATGTTAAATTAAAACATATCTTTGTATGAATGCATATATAATGTCTGTACATAAAGCCTTATACATCTGGTAATGTGCTTTATAATGCTTTGGGTGAGAGCCGGGATGGATGAACTGCTGGTGAATACGGGCATCAATTGCTCAGTTTGATTATATAAACTGCATCAGAAAAGGTGTCGGGGGCAAGCGAGAGCACTGAATACCCTCAGTAACTCACAGCACCGTTAGGATGCTAGAAATGTAAATAGTGCCAGTACACCCAAGCTGAGAACAGCCACTCTTCTTTTTTGACCGTTCACGAAGCCGCGCTGCAGGAGGCCAGCTTACGCGTTTTCGTCGCAGAGCACGCGACCCCGGTACAACGCGGGAAGGCACAGACCCCTCCAGGGTGTGGAATCGGGGGGAAGCAAAGGGGAATATTTTGCTGGGAATATCTGCGGGGAGCGAGGTGTCCTGCAGCAAGATCAGCAGGTTTGCTTTCATGATGGGGTTGAAGCTGTAGATAATTTCAGTCGTCTTCAGTTTTGCCTGAACCTGAGCCTTTCAGCTGAGCAGTAAGAGCAACCCAACATTTAAATCCCATGGTTTTGGTGCCTCCCCAATCTGGTTATAGTAATTAATCTAAGTTATGACTTTTTTTTTTGCTGAATATTTGCTAACAACATATAAGTTTAAAGTACTGGCTATCTGACTGGGTCTTTAAACAAATTGACACATCATAGTTTTCAGTGCTTCCAATCCAAATACCTGATCTAGTACAAAAATGCCTGATGCACAAGCTGGTGTGGCCTAGCTTTTGCATGGTAAATTAAAGTGGCAACATACACGTTTATGAAACAAGTCGCTTGTACAATAAATAACATTTTAATCACCTGCTATTTATTTGTTAACCCTGGGATGAAACTAGACTTCTAAACTACAATTTAGGCAATATATGCAGCTACCTCTGAAATATTTAATTAGCCTTAAAATATCAAATTTTTTACTTTCCTTGTGTTCAGAGAAGTCAGATAATAGAAACAGAGAAACTTGAAATAGCAATCTGTTACTTTCCGAGAGCTCCTCTCTGTCCTCACCGATGAGATTTACAATGCTGTAATGCTGCAATTTCATCATTATTTTGTAATCTTCTTAAACGAGTGTCTCATGTTAGTGCAGGCAATCACAATAACTGCTTGAATAGGATTTGCTGCTGAGCAAAGCTGCTTGTGTTGCAAAAGCAACTGGAGGAATACACAAGGAAAAAAACACGGTGCAAAGGCATTTACTTTCCCATTGGGTTTAGAGTGAATCCTGGGAAGGGAATTTAGTTATGACTTCACCCATGCTAGCAGGACGCCAGCAAATTGTCAAAAAAGGAAATAATACTCTAATGGCAGCTTAAGGCAAGTTCAAAAACAAAGGAGATTTGTAACCACAACACTTACTTAATGTGGAATACTGTCCTGTTTCTACGGAGTAAAAAAGGAACTTGCCTCCTTCAAAAATTCTCTTGGCTTTGCAATGCCTACTGCTCCCGTGGTCCCTTAGGCTAGGAGAGGACTTGCACTGGGTGAAGCGTGCTGTCTGTGGAGCAGATGATCCTTTGCACTCAATAGCCTTGTCCTGGGGAGGGGAGGGTCAGCAGCTTCCCTTCCCTCACAGGAGGCGATGGAGGCAAAAAGAAATGACCCCAGCAGATGGTGCCTGTTGGCATTTGAACACACTTGTCTTACAAATTCTAACCCTTTTTTTTTTTTTTTTTTAAAAAAAAAAGCAGGTTGCCTCAAACCCAACCTTTCATTAAGTGTTATTTATTCGTGTTACAGTGTACTTATTCCTTTCAGATAAATATTGGCTGGGCATTTGTTATATGTATTAACCTGTTGAAGTCTTTGAGACTATTCACGTGGGTGAAGTTATGTATATGGGGTCTGTAGTTATAGGGTCTGAAGATGACATTAAATCACTAAGGTTCGTGGTTAACAGAGAGGCACTAAACAGCACAGTCCTAGCTTGATTTTTAAAGGATTTTTTTCCCAGAAGAATATAGCAATAATATCAACGTATGACTGTGGTATTGTACTTACCAATTTATTTTCCTCTTCAAACTCGGGCGAGGAAAATATTACTCATTACTTCTTTGCCTGTGTGCAGCCTGCTTAATTCTGCTTTTGTTCTTTTTATCAGAGATATTGATCTATGATCTGATATCCCTTGACTGAGTCATGCTTCAGGCTGTTGGCCCTGGGCCTAATTGTGCTTCTGGTTTCAGAATTCTTTGTAATATCTGCCTGGAGGCTTCTCCCATTTAAAAGGTAGCTCCTGAACAAGTAATGTAAATGACATCGTACCGGTGCCTCTTCTAGTCTATTTGCATTCCAGGTTCCTAACAGCAAATATCTTATCCTCATTTTTTATTTGCGGATTTTTGAAGTGGTGTGAAGGAAAAGTGAGAATTGTTGTAATCCTTATTATCTTCTTTAGAGCCTTGTGGATGTTCTGTAGTTATCAAAATAACAGCCCCTTCCCCCCTCCAAGCGCTTCTCAAGTCACAATTACAAATTTCTTCTTCTCCATAAAAGATTTTTTTTGCATGTTTTGTATTTTTAAATCAGTGTTTCTTGATACTTCCTTTTAAATTTAATTTTGTATATGAAATAAGTTGCAAAATAAGTAAAATTACACCAAACCACCATTAAAAATATGATGAAATATTGTATCTGGATCTTTATAAATATGAAAATATGTACTGATTTCAGATAAAAGTTAACATGTGTTAATAACTATTGCATTTAAATATTTTTCTGCCAGTGTATTTCTCAGCTGTAATTAAAGTTGCAAAACTGATGTTGCATTGGAGCTACGGGGGTTGGAGGATGTTTACGTATCAACAACTGATGACAGAGTTGGAAATGCAGTTGGCCTACCCTTGTACTCGTGTAGGCAGGGTGCTCTGATGTAATAATGCAAGACAAAGTTAGAAGGATTACATCATCAGACTATACTGTCACTTGCTGGTGGTGTCAGGGCTGCAACATGATGCTTCTAGCACTTCTGAAAGTTGATTAACCCCTTTTTGGATATCACAGGACTCACAGAGGTGACTCAGCCAGAGGTTGCATCTTAGCAGAGTAAAAAATAATTTGTTTGAAAGAAACAGGTTTTGTTCTCACTCTGAACCCCTGGATGCAAAATTGAAGTCTGTTCATGAAATCTACTGGTTTCGCTCGCTGACAGTTTCTGTTAATTCTTCCGAGACACTTTAAGCACAGCTAAAATGAGGGATGATGAAAATTTACGGGGAGCTTGCTTATTTCGTAGACAGTTTTACTTGCTAAAAAAAAGTCCCTAAAATGCTGCTAAAAAATTGTATGTGGGCATCTTTTATAAATGCAGGCAAAGGACGAGGTCCTTTTAGCTAAGGATTTTAATTATTTGAAGATCATCTCTTGAAAGCACTTTCCTCAATCAAGTAGTCAGTTTGCCAGTTAGCTGTTGTACACTTAGGAAATACAGCAAAAAATCATTGGGCAGTTTTAAAACTCGAATATCACAAATCTGTTTATATTTCCATGCTGGGTACTAGAAGACTTGTTTTTTTAAAGATAGGTACAGATATATAATTGTCTGGCTTTAGATACAGTATCTCACTTTGATTTTCACACGTTAAAATGAAGCAGCTTTCACAGCTAAAGTAGTCTCATGTGGACCCTTGTTAAAAAAAAGTATCAAGAAACTGCAATCTTAAAGGGGATGAAAAGCACCTTTATACTCGACTGATACGTATTTCGGTTTTGCAACTCACTTTGTAGGGGTAGGCAGCGCATATGCAACTTCTTCAACTTAATGGAGATCTGCTTATGCAGGACAGACAGAAAAAGCAGTCGATCATTCCACTCATGGATTAAAAGGACCTGTGTTTTGCTGGGAGAGATGGGTGTGAGGACAGTACATGGGAGGATACGGAGTAGCTGGTGTCTTTACAGGTGATGCAGTGAAATTCCTCCAGTGATCGCAGCAGACATCTTTGACTACCAACCCTGAACCAGTATGAGAAACAGGGTAACTATGTGGAAAAAATGAGATCAATATAGTTTTTCAAGCTAGGCAGAGGTGTTTTGTCTTAATGTTAGGTATTAAAGATTTGAATTTTACCTGCAAAGATAAAGATTATCAGCTGAGGACTCTAATACTCAATATCTTTCCACACGTTATCTACTCCCTTCCTCTTCTCTCCATACTTACCTTTGACTTTACAGCTCTTCACAATTATTTACTAAAAAAATAAAAAGTTTTAATACGATGAGAGCCTGCAGGCACACTTAAGATATTTAATTTTCACATCTGAATGTTATGGGAAATTCAGGAGGTAGAGAAGGGGTGAAGATTGGTTATTTGTTATTTCACAGCTGGAAATACAGGTTTTCAGAGAGACAGCAAGCATTGACAAGAAACAAACTCCAGTCCTATTTGACTGTGAGAAGGCAATAGGTAATCACTGCTAAATCTAAACAATATAATTATCAGTGCATTTAAGCAATAATGTCTCAGTTAATTTTCAGGTTTTGAGATCGAATGGGTGGCAGATGTAGGGAAGAAGAGGGCACAGAGAAAGAATATAAGGGCAGCCTGAAGTTAACAGCTGAAATGATGTTTTAAAATTACTTTTAAAAAACAGGTGGTTGATAGAACATTGATTTTAGTAGGAACTTCAAACAGCTGGAAAAAAGTCTCTCGAGTACACCTTCAGCTCCTGGTTTGATTTAGAACATGCAAATAGATGTGAAAAAGTGTCTGCCATTAAAAATGGCAGAAAGCTTTGTAAAAATACCAGCCTCAGGTAAGCAACTTCCTACAGGGTACCTAAAAACGTGACTTGGAAGTTGGCTATTTCATAGGTATTTCCAGTTATTTGTTGATTGCACAGTTTATTCTGACTTATGTCAGGACATGGAGATGTAATGATCTCTTTTTCAAGTCAAAGGAACTGTCCCTTAGTTTGGTTACCTATAAGCCGCTTCAGAGGGGAAAAAACTCTTCATGCCTCCCAGAAAAACCAATTGGCTTTGAAGAAGTGTAGACAATCACAGGTGAAAATAACGTAACTAAAAGCAAGAAATGTTAGTTAAAATGACGTGTCCTCGTAACCAGGAACAGGTAGTCTGGTCCCTTATGTTTCAGTTTCAATGATAAAATTTGAACAGAAACCAGCTTTATACAAGTTTTCCCAAGAACTGGCGGTTTAGGCTGGTGATGCTCGTGGTTCACATGAGAAGCATTTTCTAGCCTCCGTGTTTGAGAAGGCTGTGTGAACTGTTACCAAGGGGCAGAGCCTGACAGAAGCCCTTCTTTAAGGAAGGATTAATAGAGGACTAATGTAATGAAGCTGTCTATGTAAACCATCTTCTGTGTCTATCTTCCTACATGTTTAGAACAACTGCTGACAGCTGGATAAATTAGTAGCCTTCTAAAAAGCAGTATGCTCTTTAGAGTTTGGAAGTTAATATTATGGTCTTTGTTCATGCTACATTGCTTATTTCAGACTACAATGCTCAGCCTGAGTCTGGAGAAGGTTAGTGTTCCCACAGTATGTGACGAGTACTGCAACAGGTAAGATGGTACTTGCTTGGAAGAAGCTAAACACAACTGTTTGCTTGAAGGTAGGCTGACTGTTCATCAAAGCAGCACCCAGAAAGGAAATCTGGGAAAGAAAAAGGAATTCCTCAGACAGGAAAGCTTTCAAAAGACTTGTGTTGAAGATGGTGTCATAAAGACTTTATGAAGAAGGCATCAGAAACCGAAGTAAAGAAGACAGAAGGTGTTGTAATGAAGTGTAATAAAGCAAGACTGAAAGTAAAAGCTGGGTGGAAAGAAAACTCTTAAAAATTAAACCTAGAACGATGGCAATAGTGTTTAATAGATTTAATGCATTCACCCTTATTCTAAAATATGCAGAGATATTTTGCATGGCTGCTGTTCTGAGTATAGATGCAAGAAATACTGCTTGAAGAATCCAAAGTGTTCCCTGAAAGCAAAACTGAGGAAAGATTGAGGACCAGCAGCAAACGTGTTGTGGTTTCCCCTCACTCAACTCCAAGAAGTCATTGAAGACATCTGAAATCGGTGTTAGTGACTTAGGTGGGAAAAGAAGTTGCATAAGGCATCCCTGCCCCACCTTCTCCAAAAGTCATACTGCCTAGAAAGTTGTGAAAAGTACATCACCTATCACAACTTCCAGCACAAATTAAAAATAAATAAATCAATTAAAAAATACGTGGTGAATAACAACTAAAATCCCACCACTGAATATTCAGAGAACTATGTCTACCATCAGGTGATCTATGGAAGATTCTCCACTATTCTCCACATCTCCACATTAGGAGATGTGAAAATTGTTTTAACTTGGATTTCTTGTCCTGAAATAAATCATACAGGCTATATCCAAAGAATGTTTCCTGCTAGGAGTGAGAGACTAATGAAATACTTAATCAAAGGTCAGACAGGTAAATTGCTATCTTATACAGAATACAACATACTTTTTGCTTTTTCTTAGTAATATTTTAAAGCTCTATTTCAGAAATCTATGAAAGTACATACATATTTATGGTGAAGGTATACTTTTATAGCTATTAATTGAGGTAAAGAATAATTCTTGGAAATCAATGGATTTCAGAAAGAAAGAAAATGAGCCTTTTTTTTCTTAAGTTTGCTGAACTATCATTGGCACTGCTACAAAGACTTTTGTTAAAAAGAAGTCTTACTAGAATTTGTATGAATTTATCTGGAAGCTTTCATAAAGAACAAACAGGATGAAAGTCTGAGGCAAAATAAATAATCTCGTTAATATCTGCAGAGTTGTAGAGAAGAGCTTTTGAAGGAGTCCATTACGTTATATATCACTACACTATTTTACATATTTTCTACAAGCATTCAATTTTTACCTAATGATTCAATTTAATCTCCAGGTCAAGCTGATGCTAAATCTATTCTGATTCAGTGAAAAGAAAGACAAAGAAAAAAACCCTGGCTCATCAGCTCCTGTAGGGCTGAAAAAGTTCTGAAGTTCAAAAGTCACTGTGTTTCTTGCGATGGGATAGTATAACTGGGAGAGATAATGAACTCATACGTGCTATTATGAGAGGTAATGCCTTCCAAAAGTTCATCAGATTTGGACTATTACTTGTAAAGGAGGAGTATAAGAAGAAGTAATTTTGATGACAAAATGGTTGACGTAGGGAAAAGAATAATGAGGTTTAAGGACATGTAATGAGTGGCAAATGGTTGCTTGCCTTTTTTTTTTTTCTTTTTTTTTTTTTTTTTTTTTAAGAAGGGAAAAATCCTTCAGTGAAATTAAGCAGCTAGAAAGAGTAATGAAACAAAACAGATGCTAGAGAGGAAAAGAGAGAGTAAATGAAACTGCACGTTGAGAAATGGGTAGAAAAGCAGAAACACTAATTTCTTGATTACAAAATGGCATTTAACTTATTTTTAATTTTCTACTTTATTAAAGTTTTTGATAGATATCTTGAATATATGGCTGTATATGCCATGTAGGAACCCTTTCATCTCATGACAGGGAAACATAAGGATGATTAGGTGGCTTTGGTTCCTGGTGTCATCAGTATACAATTTAGAGAATATGTTTTTGACTTAGAGGGATGTGTGGGTGGGGAAGGAGTGCTAGTTTCACAAATTTAAAGCCATAATGCTTCACATCAGTGCTATATTTTTCCCACATCAGCTATACTGACTGTATTAATTGAGAAAAAAATGTTGTGGGTTTTTTTTTTTTTTTTTAAATGCTGATATGTAAAAGCACCTGCTGCTGCTTGGGGATTTTTTGGTCTCATCTGCATTTTGAAAGCATTTGATAACCCCTTCTTTGCTCTGTTTGCCGTGTAATTTTATAGTATCTCTATACAAATAGGTGTTCTCAGAAACTATGGAGTATCTTTGAGGTTCTGGGAAACCATGTTACCATGTGAATCAGATGCTGTTGCTGAAATGGTAACCCCTGCTATGAATTTGGACTGCTGGGGTAACTATTCACTAATCACTTGTATATGTTGGTATAGCTACCTGCAAGTGAAAATCGTGAGATTTACACCTTTTGCAGTGTTGTGGTTTAACCCCAATCGGCAACTAAGCACCACACAGCCGCTCGCTCACCCTCCCCCTGCCTGGTGGGATGGGGGAGAGAAC
>VZTL01012408.1:19515-29720 GCA_013400535.1 Scopus umbretta
AATAGAGTGATACACAGTGTAATTAGTCACCTGTAGTGTGACTTCATTAGACAAAGTCTAAGATTTTAAGATGGAATATTTCAGTTGGAAGGGACAATGGTCATCCAGTCCAACTGCCTGACCAATTCAGGGCTGACCGAAAGTTAAAGCATGTTGTTAAAGGCATTGTCCAAATGCCTCTTAAAGACTGACAGATAACTTATTGAATAAGCAAGTTAATAAATAACATATAGTTAATCAGGGTTGACTAAATTTTACTTGTTTTTCACGGTGGGATCTGGATATTTGTGTTTTCCCTTGATGTTTTTTGGTCAGGACCTTCCCTCTGTTTTCTTCTGTGCTCTCCCATTGCTCTTCAGATTCTTTTTAGGCTCATAATTGCTGTAGAGCTTCCCCTATCCAGTTGCAGACGCTGTCATATCTTTGACAGCCTTGGCTTTTCTTTCTCATGTCTTGTGGTATTGTCACATTTCTTCCTTCTTTCTGCTCCCCTGGGGGCTGTCCAGCTGCCTCACTCTTGTTTCTGTCGATAGTGAGTGAGAATGAGTGTGGGTCCTGCATTCTTCATGTCAGAGTTGCCTTTTCTTCCTTGTTTCGTGGGTGGCAGCTATCTGGCTGGCTTTGTCTGGGACTCGCAGTGCAACAGCGTCGTCCTGCACCCACAAGCCCAGAGTAGTGAGTTTCTAGATGCGTGTGGAGACATAAATTTAGGTGTATAGGGGGTACCAAAATTCATTTGGTTTATTGTATTTTGAGTGGAGAAGACTTGTGTTGGTTGCAGGGATGAGGAATTGCAGGAATGTAGCTGTCTTCGTTGGTTCCAGACTCGCTTGCGGGCTCTGAGGCTCTCCCAGCTATATTGGCCAGGGTCTTTAGTAGCGTTTGTGTCCTCCCCCTTCAGGTGGAACACTTGACATGTCCATCTACTATTAAGTACCAAATAGTCGTACCATCCCCATTTGAAGTGTACGAAATTACATTGAATTTTTTTCTGTTTAATTAGACTTCAAATAAGGCGCTAAGCAAGCATTAAAATTCTGATGTCAGTGGATCACCTAAGGACTGTATACATGTTAATAATATATGTAAATAATGAGCATATGCTGTATCATGAATGTTAGACATTTTTGACATATACATTATGTATATTCTAAACATGCATGATATCTGATACTGCATGCATGTGTTACTGCACGTATCGGACATTACCCCATTTATGGGTTTAACCCTAATTATACATCCATATATACTATGAATAAAGGGAAAGTTTAGTATTGGATACTGTTGGAGCATTCCCACTTGGATTTGAGGCCATGATTAATGCCTCATTGGGGCGTTTTGATTCCTTACTCAGGTGAACATTCTGCCTCATGCTGTATCGTCCTCCCTAGCACTGCCACAGTCTTCCAGGGGATCATCTCTTCTCATGAGCAGCTCTGAGTCCATATTTGTTCTGTTTGGAGGATTTTTAGTTTCCTATGTTTTCTTTCCATTTTTATCTAATTTCTGAAACTACTTTCTAATTTCTTCCCCGTCCTTTTTTTTTTTTTTTTTCTTCTTTGAATTCTTGTACTACACTTTATGGATTATTAGAAACAGAAAATAAAGACTGTTTTTCTCTTTCATTCCTCCTCTGCTTTTCCTTTTGTCCCTTTTCTCTATCCACCACTCTCACTCTGAAGTTTCTTGTTTTCCAAAAGGAATTAGTCCAAACACTAATGTATGCTCTGTGTAATTTATGTATGCATATTGCAAATTATATTTTCTTTCAACAATTAACAGTAATTTTCCTTTTTGTTTCTTTCAAAAAGATTAATGACAACTAAACTAAAGGAGAGAAACAATATACGACCATGCTGGAGGCCAGTCTTGTACTCTGAAACAGTATAGAGGAAGGTTTACAGTAGGAAGCACGATACTGAAGGCAAAACTTGCTACAGAAGTAAAGCTGCGTGGCAGTAGTTGGGGATGTGGAATATATTCATAAGATGAGCACTGAAGTATTGGAATTTTTAAAAAACTTTTTGTGATGGTGCAGGGTTGGGCGTGTTAGGGAGAACCCAAATGGCTTTCAGCTTAGACTCCTCAAAAATGCGTGAAACCAATTATATGTGAAAAGGTAATACGTGAAAATGTGAGAACACATTGCTGTTACGTCTGTTATGCTGGAGAAGCAAAATTTTTCTGTTTAATGATAGGCCTTGTCACTTCAAACAAAATGGTGTAGCTGATTTAAACTCTGAAGATGTTTTCTGGCTTGTTTAGTCACAGCTATTCTATATTACCATTTTAAAAACTGGATCAGTCTTTTGAAAAATGTTTTGCAAGAGCTATTTTCAAAGCACTAAGGATCTCATCATCTGTCCACTGAAGTCAATGTCCAAGCTCCTTGAGGATTAGAAACAGGCACAAAAAAAACCCCAAAACAACAACACAACACCACCACCCCCCAAAAAAAAAACAACAAACCCAAACCAACCCAAAACCCCAGAGCTTCTTTCCAGGGCCATTAATAGGCTGTTTCCTTGTGTATTTTGTACTAATTGATCCAGTCACAATGTAATGCACTAAATCAATTTGTAAGATTGCGTAAGAGCTTGGCTAGTATTTACTAATTTGGTTTTATACTTTAATTATTTTTTATAGTCTGGGAAAGCCACTTCAAATGAGTAAATAATACTTAGGATGGAATGGCATTTTTACCTATTGTTAAATGCATTTAAAAATTTTTATTAAACAAAACAAAATCTTAGCACTTAAATATTCTTTTTCAATCTTATTTTTACATAGTACTACATATGACAAAAATCATGCATTTTGTCCAATTTAAATAACTGTGTATTTCTAAGGAGAGACTTGGCGCCTAAATGTTGTTAAACGTTAAAGAATAAAGGTATGAAATAGCCTTCAACTATGGTGGTTTTTATAAAAGCTTTCTTCCTTTTTGTTTTTATTTTTACTATTTAATTGGAGTGTCTGAGCCTAGCTGCTCTTATGCACCGAAGATTCTTGAAGATTTTAACAGAAGAAATTTTTCAGTCTCGGTCATCACACAAGTCAAATGTTTATTAACTATGCCGGATTTTCTTTGAAATAGGCAACCTGCAAATGTTCTCAGTCATATCCACATTTAAAAGAAATAGCAGTAAAAAAGGGTGTTTACTGTTAACTGTTTTTCTGCAAATTAAAGGAAACTGCATTACTTATAGTCTGAACTGATGTAACAGGTAGAACTTTCAGGATATCCGTATTCTGTCCTCTCTATTTTCTAGTTTCTCCTTGCTGTTCTCCAAATCCAGATGGAGGCTCTGCAACAGAATAAGTGAAAGAGGAAGAAAAAGTAAATTGTCCATAAAAAGGGATGATAGGAACAGCAAGTGGGACTGAACATCAATGTATCAGCCATTGTAACAGCAGTTTGGACACGATATGAAACCTCATAGCTCAAAACCTAAGACAAACTAAGCAGTAGGAATAAAGCTGAAATGCCACCAGTGAAATTGCTTAGACCAGCCTGTATGCTACCGGGCCTTCTACCTTCATCTTGCAGAAGGGGTGCAAGCGTCAATGGATCTTAGTAGTTCCTGAGCCCTTTTCTTGATAATGATGCTTCCACAGGAAAACAGGATGGTACCGCTAGGTCACTGCAGCTTGTCAGGCAAGAGCATCAGAGCTGGAAATCTGCTTCTTGCAGGTGGTGGTTGCATTCAGCCTTCTTGCTCCAGGCGCTTGAAGCCTGTGCCGATATAATGTTGAAAGCCACCAAAGCATATGTCCTATACTCGTATCCCAGTGACGATACTAAAATTTCTCAAACCGCCAAATACCTGCTGCTTATGAACACAGTGGTAGTGACTGAACTGGCTACGGAGGAGTCGTGCAACCTTATAACATGCTAGTTTCATACTGATTAATATTACCTTGGTTTCTGTGAAGCCTCCTCGAGATAAACAGCATGAGAGAATGCCATTAATCAACATCAAGATTTTAATACTTGATGGATTGAGTGGTAGTGGTTTTAAATGTAAAATGATGGCTCATTTTCAAGATGGCACTAATTGTAAATCAAATTCTGAGATGTTCTGTTGTAACTGTGGATGAGCATCATTATTGTTTTCAATTTGCCACTTTCATTTTGATAGGAAAATATATCATAAAGCTTTGATTTTTAATTTATTTTTATTACCCAATGTTTATGATCATGTTCCTCATTTTGACTTGAGCATCCTATGAGAGAATTTTCATTTTAATGGTTATTTGGTAAAAGAGATTAAATCAACCTTAAGAGTGTATTTTACTTAATTTTAATCATGGTTTATTGCTTAGGATATATTTATAAAGATATGCATGATTATATGAAAAGATTCATTAGGAAGTACGTTACCAAGGAAATGACTTAGTGAACCTTTTTTTTCGACACATATTTACTTTAAAATATTACCAAATGGGGGCTGCAGAGCTCAAATATGAGATGGCTCAATTAAGTAGGAAATTTTCTATAGAACAAATATTGTGAGCACTATTTTCAAAAATACCTAAAAAATAAGACCACTCTTCAGTAAGACTTAGAATTTCATTCACAAGAAGCTGTGAATTCTCTGAAGGAAAAAGAATTGCCCTTTTCAGGCTAGGCATCAGTGACTAATGCTGTGATGCTGGTCACCATTTTTTGCCACCCAAGAAAGTCCACTTTTCACTTAAATAGGCTGAACCTCCGTTACACTAAAAGTTATCTAAATCACACCTTGTTGACTTTAAGCAATCTTTTATTTAATGTGAAGAGCTCCCTGTATGGAGGCTGATATTTAGCATCCAATTGAGAACTCATGTGGCTCACTGACAAAAGTTCAAAAAAGAAAGGTATTTGCAGTCCAGAAACTAGTTTTCCCTTAATTTTTTTCTGGCGACTGAGAAGAAAGAGAAAAGGCAGCGCATAGCAGAAATTTCAATAGTAAACCCTATTTTAGGAGCCAATGAAAGGGAATGTGACCACTTTTAGGTACTTTATTACTTCCTTAGGGTCTGCTGACAAATGTAATATACTTATGAAGATGTGTTTGTGCACATGAATATGATCCCAGTTAACTGTTATCATAAACTTTGGGCTGAAAGCGTGTTAAAGGTTAGTTATCACTTGATATACACATATAGTTACCTATATTTTTAAACATCACACCCTCTACAACACCCATGAGTAATGCACTGTGAAAAGACCCAACTAAATAAATGAACTTTTCTTTCAGCTAGTTTCCAAGGGACCTGCTGCTTGCAACTATTGCATACTGAAATAATACCACTGAAATAATTTTGTCAGTGTAAAGAGAGGTGTTCATACGGCAACCACATCAGGCAACCTTACTGGATATCAGGCGTTATGAATTCAGTGCTTCCTAGCAGATGAAGATACTTCTTCATGAACAACATAACCAGTGACAAAATTTTATCTGAAGGACAGTTATTTGATGATGTGAACGTAAACCAAACCGAACTGTGGAAAATATGGTACCTGCATATCCTGAAAAAAGTGAGGGCCAGTGTTTCAGGCAGTGGAAAAAAGCCAAGAGTTTTCCATGTTTGATACAAAATGTGCTGAAGGTTTTCATTCTAAAGCTGAGCGCAGAGATTTCATAATGAAAGTGCCAGCTCATCCTGAATTATACAGTACTTAAACTACATCTCTGCACAATATTTTATTGTGTAAACCCATTAACAATTTGCTTGTGGTACTTTTAAAAGAGTAATCTGTGTAATGTTTTTTCTATTGGTTTATTTTAAAACCAGCTGCACAGAACTGCATGGGGTCATCAAGATCTCTATTCTGCTCTCTCAGGCAGCAATATCACCCTGTCCTTTTCATAAACAGATGGAAGATCCTCTCTAGGAGCTTCACTGCTTCAGAAGTTAGAGACATTCCTCTTATGGTCAATTGTTCCCACCTTTTTTTTTTCCCCCAAGGTGATTTTTCTGATTTCAAATGTATTTCTTCTTCCTGGTGCTTCAGTTTCCTAAATTATTTATAAAGCACAAACGTATGCCTTCACAGGCTTTTTTCGGAATGGTAAACATGATTAAAAAAATTATTATGTTTTTAAAGGCTTATCAGTGTTGCTATTTTAGGCTTGAGTTTTATGAACCTGTGTTGATATGCCTATGCTAAATGTTACAGGTTATGTGCAACTTGAGGAACATCCTGAAACCAGTCATTTCTTATGCAGGTAAACCTGCGATAAAACAAATTTTTGGTGACAGAATTTAAAGCAATTTGGCAATTTTGGTAAAACAATAATTGTTCTGTGTGATTGGAACTTTGTGACATGCAGATTGTCATAGCTGTTCCACACATTTTCATTTGGTAGTTGCTGTTTCTCCACCCTTTGACTGAAACATGACTGACTGTAAAGGCGTTTGCAGTTCCTTTCAGACTGTAGCTGATCTGTATCTTGTACTTATTACAGTTAACAACAGGATTTGGTATGCTATGGTTTGTGAAGATAACCTCTAGATTAGGGTAGGTGAGGTTCTGTCATGAAGAAATTATTGCCTACTTAAGCGCTCTGAGTCATATCACTGAGATAATACCTTTGTAGTAATACATTGTATTGATACATTGTAATAGTGCAATTTATGAACAAGTTTGTTAAGAAGTGAAACCAAACTTGATAATAGGTAGATAAACAATACCAGCTATCATCACCTCATGTTACTTTGCCCTCTGTTGGGAGAAGAACAGAGCAACAAGATACTAACAGTGCCTTTTGGGGACTTTTTCTGGACTATACCCCTTGATCAGAGGCTTATTTTACATTTTACTCACAAAGGTGCTTCCACTCTAATGCCTGTGCAGAGGTGAGAAATGCTTTCCTTTTTCTATGCATGGTTATGTCTTTATGTGCTCACTCTACTGGCCACATGTGTCCCCTGTGGCTACCTGCAATTCTATGCCAGATATATGTTAATGGAAACTATTAGAGCACTTTCAGGGTTGTACTTCTTATTAGTTAGTTACTGTCATTTTTCACACGTCTAACAAATCACTTGAAATATATTGCTCACGGTTGTGGTTGAGACATAAATCTTCTGTTAAAAGATTTGTGAGTCATCTATCCCATGGTCCTCATTGCCACCTATTACACAATTATAATAAAGCTCTCTCCACTATGGATCTTCTACTTTGGTTATTGCAGTGTAGCAAAGCTGTGTCTAGAATAGCTGGACAATGCAGTAACAGCCAGGTGATGCAAGACAATGACTTGTCTAAGCCGGTTTGCTTTGCATGGAAACTTAATAGGACCACTGTCAGTCACTGAGTTTCATCTCAGGGGTCAATGGCAGAACCATGGGGCAGGGATGAACAGCTGAGTTACAACAGCCCCTTCGTTACCGCTCTTGCAAACGCCTGTATTCATCATGGAGTGAGACTGTGCATGACTTGCTCATTAGCACTGAATTACTTTTCAACCTACGTTAATATGTTAAGGTCACAGGACCCTTGGCCCACCTGAAAATGGAATTGGAGCATGTGAAGAAGTTTTACAGGTAGGTAGATAGAAAATATGTCTGAAGTATGCCTTTTGGCAAAAATACTGTGGTGTTACCTGGTGAGATAAAACCTCTGTGCTCCTCTGCTATCTTCACAGAGAGTGCATGTAGGAAAACATAAGGAGTAAGAGTTGCTAGCTCTAGAACGATTTGGCTCGGTCTGCATTTGGTCTAAAGTGTTGCATCAAAGTGCTTTACTGCCCATTTCCTATTTTTAAAATAGACACTCAAAAGTCTCTAAGGATCAATTAAGTTGCATTCATAAGAGAACTGTATCTTCAAAAAGACTATCATAATTGTTTAGTGCCAAAAAGATCACCCAACAGTGTCTTAAGAAATTTTCCCACAGAGGAAATTGAAATAAAATATTTAGTTTTCAGAACCATTTTGAAAAAAAATAAAAAGAAAAAGGAGCATTTTTATCAATTTTAAAAAAAATTAAATTACTATGATTATGTCATGAAATAATTTAGGAAGTAATAAACCATGCAACTCCCAACATGTAGTTGGAAGAGAGAAGAGAGGTGAAAGCTGACAGTATCCAAGCAATGTGAACTACAGGGCAGTTTTGCTTTTGTCTCTAAGGCCATTCCCTGAAAGATTGAAAATATATGCAAAAATTCTGCTAATCAGAGATCAAAAAATCCAGATTTTTCTGGTTTCCTTGAAGAAGAGATTGAAACTAAATCTGCAGGTAGAAATAGCAGGATGAACAAATGTTACGTCCCAGAAGAAAGTCCTTTTCTTACTACTATTCATATAACATTTTCTTAACAAACGTCAAGCAATTACATATTATTCATAGTTACACATTAAGCTTTGTAAGGCAAAGAATTGTGGATATTATTAATACGAAATTATCCAACTCTATATTAGAGAAATTAATATTGGCTCTGCAAGATTAAGATTGTTGTTTGAGTTTTGCTTATGGAAAGTTCATGGTCATCCCTTTGTTCTGAATCTTGTAAGAGCTGGTATTGTTTGCTCTTCTCACGCCAGTTCAGTGTTGCTATAATACATTGTCTATGATTTTTACTCTGATATTGTTAAGCTATAACTTATATTGTTGATCCAAAAGAATTTCTTAAGCCATACTGCCTGATATGTTAAAAATCTACTATAAAATTCAGGGTTAAATAAAAGCTCTAGGCTTGAAAATAAAGGCCAACATGAAGCATGTGAGTAGAAAAAGCTTCATATCTTTGTTTTCTACTGTTTGGCATTAAAATTTCTCTTTGCTTCCTTGGCACCATCGAAACCACAAAGCCTAGTAGGACTCCTTTAGAATCCAAAGTTTTGCTGGAAAGGGCTGTTATTTAAAAATTAATATTTCAGGATTTGTAGCATTCCAGGATTCTAAGATGTTCCTAAATTTTAAAGCTTTTCTTGTTGACATCCTTGAGCTGAAAACATACATGTTACTAAAGAGTTCAAGTACGCATGAATGAAATTTTATCAAAACAGCGGAAGTCTCCTCTTCTTTTACTTGCAAACTAAATGCCTTTATGCCAGAAGATAAGCACAGTATTTTGGAGGGCTAGAGTCACCAGTGAACTCAGCTTCATCTTGGTCATTAATTTTGCTTTTCTAGCAGTTATTTCTTTGCCATTAAGTGTGAGACTATTTTGCCTGCCAGCTGCAGTGAAATCATTAGAATTGGACATGCTGTCTTATGCTACATGCCGTTTTTGAAACATTTAAGCCCTTCTTCGCTAATAACAAATGGGATATCGGGACTGAAGTCCTGGCAAAATTGATGAGCCTTTTGCTTCAAAATGGGCACTGAAATAATCATGTCCTTACTGTGATTTTGAACATAACTTGTAAAGGGAGCTTCTGTACGGTTTTCAGTGTTTTTAGGATTTCATTGCATTTCTCAAATCTGTGCTGCAGCTGGAGTTTATAGAAGCTACAGAGCAAGGGTTGGGCTCTTTAACACTTGTTTTTATAATTGTCAGATTCTGTTAGTCTGTGGTAGGCATCACATAATAATTCTGATTACTACCCATTTAAAAATATCAAGCATAAATTTGCTCTTTGGACTTTGCTTAATGCTAACAAATATACTTAGCCTTTAGATTAATAGTACCATGGTCAAAAAGGAGTAGAAAATCTCAACAACTTTAAATGAAAGTTACCGAAAAGGCTAGAATACTTGTTTCTTGCACAACTTCCTAATAAAAAAAGGCAGTGTAAACCAAAATATTCTTCATGTCACTAGGCATGTCCTCAGTCCACATCAAGGAAATGCAATGGATTAGATAGGAAATATTATTGAAATAACACATAACATGAAAATCTCGTTGAGTTCAATGTTTACACATGCTTTCAGTGTATTTATGCATTTAAGAAATGGTGATAAGTTATTAGCAGCTAAAGGAAATATATATGACATAATACTCACAGTGAAGTGATCTGGGAACTGAGAAACTACCATTTTTATAAAGCCACACATCAATACTGGAGCTCCACGAGCCAGGAAATTGAACCCAGTCTAAATAGGCAAGTCGTGCAAAAAAACCCTACCAAAACAACAACAAAAAACTCCTATGAGTTTTTCCTTTCCTTTTGTTTTTTGTTTTTTTTCCTCAGTTTTGCAACCCAAGAAGAAGTGTGAATTCTGCAGTTACATAAAAAAATTCAGGAAGACATAACGTACTGAGTAG
>VZTL01012412.1:7606-22049 GCA_013400535.1 Scopus umbretta
TTTAATGTCAACATTGACCACCAGAGTCCCAGTACTTTTGAAGGGTCCTTTTCTTCATGTATAATTCCAATGAGTCGGGCAGCCACTGCTTTATCATAAGCATCTGTTCCTTTCCTTGCTTCCACTGGAAAGAAAATAAATGAGCATCTTTCTCTCCTCTCTCCCCTTTCCAATGTAATTTTTTTTCTCCCCGTTGGCTAGAACAGAAGTCAGAGTGGTTCAGAAGTTGCATCTGGAATGATTATCAGGCTATTGGCTCTTCCACTGAACTGCGTCCTCCTTGTACCAAGTATACCCCATGCATAAGCTACGTTTTCATTGCAACCCTATAAGGATTAGCAGGCAGCTCATCTAGGGTATTAGCTTTGTATTTTATGGAAAGTTAGGAAAAAAAAGTACCTGTGCTGTCTTTGAACCTGTCCTGGCAAATCTCATTCATGGGAGTGGTACCGCTGTGTCTGCGCTGATGTGCAGGGGCAGGGTGGAGCAGAGCTTTACCCATCCGAAATACTATCCGGTGGGACGCTGTAAGGGTGCCCAGTGCAGGCAGAGATCCAGAGGGATAAGGCGTGCATGCTGTGTGCATCTTCAGGGCTGAACTTGTCTGCTGTGAGGATGGGCCCCAAGGGACCGTGCCTCACCCCGCGATCTGTGCTTATCCTGCCTGCTTTTCTAGTAATGCTGCATGACTCCACGTAAGGTCTATCATGTAACCAAAAGCCTCTAGAAAGGGAATTGGATTTATAGAGTGGCCTATTGTAAAGGGGATGGGATTTAAAGAGAGCCTGAAATGAAGCTTCATTTGGGCTGCTCTCCACAGGACATGTGAACATGAAGTGCCGTTGCCTCTAAGAATGCATTGAACTTCAGGCTGTGCCTCAAATGGGAAGCAGAGATGTGAAACTCTATCTGCATTCCTTGATTCAGATCTCATTTAAATTCACACAAATCTAGTGTTCAGTAATGAAGTTCCTTCAGATTTAAGGGAAATCAAGATTCAGCCAGTGTGATTAATCCTGTGAATAAAAAGGTTTGGGATAGACATTCTTTCTGTGTGACTCTTCAGCGATATGCTGTTATAAAAGACACAGCAGGAGTTAGTCTTGAAGTGTCAGAATAGCTTCTTCAGTGACAAAGCATTTATACATGTAAATTTTCAAAGAAAGTTGGCAACCCTTTTGTGGGTTCAATTTGCACCTGTCATTCACTTGCAGATGCAAATTTGAGTTACTTGCAGCTCTAATTACAGTACTTGATTGTCATCACAAATCAGGTAGGAAGATGTGAAATAACTGAGGGTTGTGCCATCATTTGTTGTTAAAACATGAGTGTAAATGTTATCATCAAAAAGCAAAGTCGACCAGGGCTTTGCCCTGCTGATGGACTTTACAAATAAATACAATATGGAAATAAATACAATTTAAAGGGGAAAAATAACATGGAAAGGAGTGAGCATGTGGTGAAAGCCAGACAGTAATAAGGGAAAATATCAAGTAGATTGTTTTGTCTATTGCAACAGAGTTTGATAATAGAAAGAGATATTTTTTCAGTTTTTCAGCTGCCATTTGTACCTTCCAGATCTTTTTCATAAGGAATTCTTGTTCTTTTCTTTTTGCTGACAGCTTTCTAATTTTCAAATGAAAGAAGATGATTTTATAAAATTATTAATCAGATAACCATTATGCTGTATCTTTCCAATATGTTATTACATTTATAAGAAAAATTATTATATTGTTATGTTTTAATTTCAACATATAAGAATTTGATTTTTGAATTCTCTTCACTGAAAATGTTGAGGTCTGAAGATTGTTAGTTATAACTCATCATTAATTTCTTTTAAATTAAGACCAGGAGATAGGTACAACATGCTATTGTGCCTCAGCTAACATCTGCTGGACTGTGATAATTCAGCACAGATTTTTTTTTTTGTTGGAGAGTCTGTTGCATAAAAATGATAGCTGAAATAACAAAGGATTGATTATTTTATATTTGGATCTGAAGGTAGGGCCTAAAAAGGTGAAGTAATTTCACTTCACAGATCTTCAATACTCAATTAAAAATGAGCTAATGAAGAAGAAATAGCAATGGATGGAGGCACTTACCTAAGTTTAAAGATAAATATATAATTGTATTTAACATGTGCACTACCAGAATCCATGGTGTTGCTACCCACTTAGTGAATTTTTCTAATACCTATATTATTTCAGCAGTCGGTCTTAATCTCATCTCTTTCCCTCCTTATTGAAGAGACACCTTAACTCAAAGGATGATTATTACTGTGGAGATTTCTAAATTGCTAGATCCATGTAGTCTACTTAACCTAATGTAAAAGGTCCTTTTTTTCTTTTCCACTTTTCTCATTACTGAAGAAGAACATTTTGGCCCGAACAATGGCTGTATACATAAGCATAGATTTATTAAGTTTAGAGGATTTGTACTGTTGTTTTACAAAATGGTGTCAACTTGCAGTATGACTTTTTTTTTATGATGAATAGCTTTCCCAGGCCAAAAAGCTAATGACATCCACAGCTTCCATGCCTCCCACACACATGCGGTCCAAAAGGCCACAGATAATTTCTGCCAAATCAAGGCCATAAAGAGAGAATTTATAATCAGCTTTAATGTATTTGGGAGCTAAAGTACCTTAGTCCTTCATCAAAGGGAATGATAAAAAACAGAATTAATATGGCTGGACTCTAATTATTTCTGAGCACATAATTACTCTTTAGCTAACTGGACAGGAGCTATGTTATTGCTCTTATTTTGAGCAAAGGAAAGCTATCTGCAAGCTTACAGTAGTCAACTATTGAGATTTTAAAATGCATCATATTACTTCCTTAGCATTGATTGCAGTACAAATAGAATAAATATTTAAATAATACTTTAAGTAATATAAGAACTATTTTGAAATTAAATGAGTAGGGAGTTCGTTAGGAGTTCCTCCTGCACATAACATTCCTTTAGTTTTTGTAGCAAGACTATTCATTGCCTTTAGGAGACATAAACTGCAGTAATAGCTTCTTCCCCTTTTTAAACTGACTTAGGGGTCTACTTTCCCATTAGCATTAATGAGTTATGGGCATGCAGCAACATGAGGCTAAATGAGACTAAACCTTAGAGAGGGTCTGGATAAATAAATCATCTTTGCATCAGAATTTTAGAGGCTTTAGTATCCTTTTTTCACCCCATTATTTATGGTACCTGATTACTTTGTTGATATTTAATATTTATTGCATAAGCTTTAGCGAAAATGTAGGCCAGCACAATAAGGCAGTGTATCTATTTGAAGGGTTATGTCTTAAACATACTAAAATGATCTTTTCAAAATGGACGCCCATTTTTGTAGGTGAAATACCCAAAGAGGAGGAATAAGTGGGCATTCACGAAAGGTGAAGAGAAGCTACAGTGGAACAGCAGTGGAAAGTAGTTGTGGACAAAAGACTTTTGGCGATCGTAATTCTGTAGAATGTTTACTCTCTTTTTGTTTCATTGGCTCCTAGTCCATGTCGTAGTATCGCTATTTTAAACATTAGTTTCTGCTACCTGAAAAGAGTATTAAAATGATGGAAGAACCCTAAAGAATCATATATTGAATAAACAGTCAGGGCTAAAGAAATCTAGTTGAGGGATACATTTAATTTACAAAATCATAAACTTTCTGTAGAATATTAATTCAAAGCTGCAGAAAATAACTTAAAATTATACACCTACTAAGCAATTTCAGTCCTGATTTATTTTTACATAAAAAGGCTATTGCTGTTACATTTTGTAGGATCTTTCCATAAGATTTTATATTGTTTATCTGATAATGATTTTGGCATGTTTTCCTGTGTAAAGGACTCAAGACGTCAGTCCGTCTTTATGGTCATACAGACACAACGATGCTGTTAAGTCAATGTAGTCTCGTATCAAAAGAATCAGAAGAAAAAGGGATTTCTTTCTGATTTTAGAATGAGAATTACTGCTGAAATGGGTGGAAGTTTAATCCAGAACTTCTCTTAATACTACTTTCATGATTTCAGAAAATTACTTCAGCAGCCAGACATGAAACGGGCAACACAGAACATAAATGGTCAAGCTCAGAGCTCTGCTTGCTCTTTGAGGATTGAAGATTGAAGCACTGATGTTGCTGTATGCCATTTTAGACAGCCATGTGCACAATGGGTGTCCTGGTTTCAGCTTAATTCAGAGTTCATTTTCTTCCTAGTAGCTGCTGTAGTGCTGTGTTTTGGACTTAGTATGAGAACAGTGCTGATAACGCGCTGGTGTTTTAGTTGTTGCTAAGTCGTGTCTATACTAGTCAAGGACTTTCCAGCTCCCCACGCTCTGCCAGGGGCACAAGGAGCTGGGAGGGGGCATGGCCAGGACAGCTGACCCAACCTGCCCCAAGGGCTATTCCATACCATACGGCGTCAGGCTCAGTATAGAAACTGGGGGAGTTGGCCGGGGGGCAGCGATCGCTGCTCGGGAATGGGCTGGGCATCGGTCAGCGGGTGGTGAGCAACTGCACTGGGCATCACTTGTTTTGTAGATTCTTCTATCATTATTATTATTATTATTATTATTTTCTCTTTCCCTGCTGTCCTTTTAAACTGCCTTTATCTCAACCCATGGGTTTTACTTTTTTTTCCTGATTCTCTCCCCCATCCCACGGGCAGGGGAGGGTGAGCGAGCGTCTGTGTGGGGCTTAGTTGTCGATTGGGGTTAAACCACAACAATGGGTCTTGAGCTGATGCTTCTTTTAGGGATTCCAGAGCAATTTACAAATAAAAATTAAGTTTCACACCATCTCTATATGTCTAGGTAAAGTACAGATAATAGGTCAGTGGTTTCATGCCTGGTGCATGGGGACCGAACTCTGCTTTGGTTTATAGACTAGCATTGTAACTCCAGGAAGTAGAAAATTTGTCTGAAGCATTTTGGTCTGTGTTTCTTTAAGCTAGCTGTTGCTGAGATGTAATGAATGTGGTCCATAACATTTGCAGACTGGAGCAAACTTGTGGCAGAAATCATGTGTCATCTCTTTCTTAACAGAATAGTTAGTGGTGCCTGGTGGGTCTGCCACATGCCTCCATCAGGGATGAGTCCTCCTGCTCAGGAGATGTGGCAAGCAAAGCCCTGCATTGTGAAATAGATTTACAGCTGTATTAGAAAGCATGTTTAATCTATGACAGCTTAACAATAGGTCAGGCCCTTCGCAAAAGGAATTGTCTAACGTGTATTGCAACATGATTATAAGGAAGATGGTTGTCTTTTTTTTTTTTATGGCTTTCAGAGAAACTCACAACTGTATAAATGCTGGAATTACCCAGGTTATTTTTAATAGCTAGCCTCAATTATGCCTCACTGTATTGTAAAATTAGAGATGGTATGAGATCAGTCATTTGCATTGAGAAATTTGATGCGCTATGTAACTGCTGTTGAGATCTGGAACCGTTATCTATACAAAATACCTTGCAAAAGCCAGGTATTAAAAAAAAATGCAGTATTTGTTGTCTTGGTTTCATCCAGAAAAGACATTGCCCTCTCTATGCAAGTTATTTGGAGAAATGTGTGCTGTTTACCTGTCCAGATGCTACTTTGTTCCTTTCTGATGACTTTTAAAAATTTAAAAGATAACAAGAAGCCATTAAAAATGTGTACGTGTATCTATATCTTTGGCTGTGTCTGGCTCTTCATTATTAAGTGCATAGCTCCGTTAAATGCATAGTTCTTAGAATTTTAAGTCCGTTCTTCCTGTTCACCAAGCTTAAAACCCACCATGAACTTACTGTTATTCTCTGCATACATCTTTTACTTTTTTAGTTAATTTTTTTTCAGAAGTAAAGTTGCTGTGGTATGAGAATGACGGGCAGCAAAACATTGGAACGTGTGTATGTATTTGGATAGGGTCGCATTATCTAGATACCGTATATTGTAAAGATTACATTCAGGGCTTGTATTAGGAAAAGGTATTGCATTCACCAAGGCTTTGTACTAAACAGAATGATCATTGCAGGTGTGACTATAGAAATGCTTATGTTTAACTTATGGTGTATAATTCTAGTGGTCTGTATTTAAAACTATACTTCTGACTGATGCAGTAATTAAGGTATTCAGCTTTGGTTTTCAATAATATGGTACAGTTCCTACATTCACAGTTAAAATCTCATGGTACTTCATGGGTTGTTTCTGTTTCTCAAATCCATGCACCTGGTAAAAACATTTTATGATTTTTTTTTAATGCATCACTCAGATACATGGTATTTTGCCTATAAATGACAGGTTTAATGCTGAATGACTAATATCCTGTAAAATAACAGAGCTAGAGAGAGCTTTTAAAATACAAATGTTTTAATACTCCATAGTGCTTAGAGTTAATGCATGTCTCTTGCCTACATCTACTGCAAATATCAACACATACTGTTCATCTCTTTTTTTTGTTGTTGTTTTTGTCTATTGCTATTTTATGCATGAGAAAGTTCTTGTTTTCTACTCTGTGCTTGGCTGGCTTTTTCTTTTTTCGTTACTTGGTCCTGTATTTGTACTGATTGCTTTTTTGCATGCAAATTACAGAATGTCATGGAAATGAGAGAGCTCTGAAAAAAAAGGAAAGATAATGCTGAGTTCCAACTGTCTTTTGTTTGTGCGTAAGTGTGTAAAATATGACATGGAAATATTTCCAGAATAGCCTTTGACTTTCCTTCTGGTGTATATTTTTATTACTCAGTAAAGGAGCGGGCTTTTTTCCCATTGGAAAATATGATGAATCACTTAATACTTGTTAATAATACAGGTGCTGGGCATGAAAGAATTTTGTCTTGCTATCCATTTATAGAAACAAGGAATTATGATATTGTGTGTCTTGCCCAAGCTAAAACTTCAATTCCCATATTCAGTGCAACTTTTGTATGCTGTGGGTGAAACCCTGGCCCCATTGAAATCAATGGCAACAATCATTGTCTTCAGTTGGTCTAGGATTTCACTCTTATTTCCAGTTTACATATGGATTTTCATGTTTCTTTATAAATATCTCAGCAGGTAGTCAAAGGTTTGAAGGGAATCTACAGTTCTATTTAAAAGAAAACGTAATGAGTGTGTAAAAAAAAAAAAAGCCAAACCCATGCTTATCTTTGTAAAGCATGAGCTTAAATGGTTGAACTGAGAAATGTGAATTAGCATTTCACAGAAAATATTGTTTTAATCAACTGTCAAGACATTAGCCACCTTATTGCATCAAATGCAAGAGGTTATTTGGCAGTTCTTGTCTCCACTATTCCTAATAACAATGACAATAACAAAAACCAATTAAATTAAGTGAATAAACATAGCTTATGGTGGGTATGCTGTTAGTAAACAAGCTTTGATTCTTCATTTAAAAACAATAAAGCACTGGACACTCTTTGATTCCTGTGCTAGATGTTTCTAATAGCCATACCCCCTAGGGAAGGTTTTGCTGTAATGTCTGAAAAACGTAATGAAAAATTGGTTGTTATAAACTAAGATTTCCCTCCCTGCAAATGTTTTTCTTGAAACATCCATGGGAATTTAATATTCGCTGTTTTTTTTCCTCAGTCTTGTATATTCTTGAATTGTCTTTTTTCCTCCATTTTCTCCGTTCTCAATCCTAGGTCCCCTTACAAAGAAACAGACAGATGATTTAGGTGATAATGACGGTGCTGAAGATGAAGGTATTTTTTTGACGCCAAACTGATTTGCATGACAAGGATCCCTGAAAATCTTTTTTCTCCCCTCTTTTTTTGACTTCTTGTCTTCTTTTGAAGAGTTTTTTTTTTAATTCCCATTTTTGATGTGTTTTGTCTTCTTGCTTGTTGTTATACATATATATCTTTTTAATTTTTAAAAGAAAGAATGTTGTTAAGTTCTACATTTTGATACAAAACAGTAACAATATTTAAAGAGAAGGGCTTTTTGTTTTCTTGCAATGGACTTTTGATATGTTGCATCCCACCTTTTGACTGAATTTTGTCCATACTATTTAAACTAACACTCTTTTAAAGTTTCTCTGTACACCTTTTTGCATGTTTTCTAACCCTGTGTATTTCACCAAGTACAAAGATGTTTTTTCACTGACTGATCTCAGTTTGATAAATATACAAAATGTGTTTCTAAAAGGAAAAATACTGAAAATTCTTAGAAAGTGTCTCTTAAGCAACTGAATTTCCCCAAATACAAAACCTTCTGCATTTACATTTACATTGCCATAAACAAATACAAAGAAATGCAAGACTACCGCACCTCCCTGTAGAAGAGAGGTGGCCCTAGAATGGTAGGTGATATTTGCAGCTGGTGAGGCTCTGCGCAGCACCAGTGAATTCAGTCAAGCTAACCTGGTGTCATCTAAAGGAATCTGATCCCTTTGGTTTTCTACAAGCATAGAAAAATGGCTGTCTGCTTGTGCTGACCCAGAGAAATCCCTATTACCAAGTAAAATTGAAAGCTTGAAATGTCAAGCATATTATTCTGTTTATGAATTTTGTCTGTTAATCATATAAGCTATGCAGATTTGATATTTTTTTAGGGCTATGAAAATGGTAACAAGGGGCTCTTTCTCTTAAGCAGTCTCATCCCTTCAAGTTGATGTGCTTCAAAATTCTGAATCTTAAACGCATACTTCATATATTTTATGGTCAATGAGTAAAACAAATTACCACATAAGACAGAGTTGCTACTTGCTTCTCTGTTAATATATGGGGGCGGGGGGGTGAAGATGAAGCTTAACTTGTAAACTGCAAGGCTCTTAATTAAGACATTTTTCATCACACAGAACATTAACTGTTTTACTCAGACAGAAACGTGCCGTCTTATCACAAAAGATGAAGGAAGGCAAATATGAGTATTTAACTTCTTACTCAATAACTGAACGCACTTTACAAATAAACAGACAAATTTATACATGTCTGATTTACGATCTTCTACTGAATGTGTATGCTAGGCATATGAATGAAAGTCCACCAGCTGGCCCAAGATTTGAAAGAACAATGTAATTGAAAATTTCCTTTGAAAGCTCTCCTATTATTCAGAGCTAAGTATGATAATTCAGATCCACTTAGCTCTATAAGGCCAAGTCATTTTCACATTAGTTTGTGACAAAATATTGGAAGGGACCTCCTTGTGTATTCTCCAAGACCTGAGATATTGAATTAGCCATTGTAAAAGTTACTCTGTCTTGTTTTAACAATATGTTTTAAGTAACAGTTTGAAACCTGGGTTATTCATCCAGTGGACCTTAATGGCTTTCCTAAATTGCTGTATAATTGCCAAGACAGATGCTAATGGCTTAACATTTGTTGAGTCCATCTCTCCTTAGACGCACTTAAAAGAGACTACTTAGTTTGCTAAAATTGAGCAGAGAGGGGTTGCTATCAGAAAGCAGTTTAGCACGTAGGGTCAGATTGAGTGTAGAGATCTCAGTCTTCGGAGAGCAAGTGGCCATGTCAGAGAAAACCTGTCTCCCACACTGGCAACTGTAGGAGTGAGAGAGAAAGGACTGTAAGTACACAGCAGTCAAACTAGGGGGGAAGAAAGACATTTACAACATTAATAAATCTCTGTAATTTATAGGACTGGGATTAATTTTCTCTGGCATACAAGTGACAGTTTTGTTCTCCTTTCCATGCCAATAGAAGAATGCAGGCAGTAATTAGAATTTTGCTGCTTCTGAGAGTCAGAGAGACAGGGCAAATTAAAATTTTTATTGTCAGTACACAGTGAAGGCTGCAAGGATGTCTGCTGGGTTGGTAGAAACCCTGTCTGCTGAGGCCTGTATTTCGCTGTCCCACGGTGCAGAAGCAGCATCAGGTTTTGTGAACTGGCTCTTCTGTGTTGAAGCTCTAGCACTTGTTGCATTTGCACAACTGAAGAGTTTCACAAACTTCAAGTCATATGTATTTGGGTATGAGTAGCAGGAAAAAAAAGTGGCAAAGCAAAAAGCCTCCTTAGCTGTCTAGATTTCTGCTCACCTGTCCATTAAACCCTTCACCTTCTGCGGTATAGTAGGTTTTATTCAATATAAAAATCTACAAATAACTGCAGACAAAATAAAACAAACACCAACATGAATGAATGATGAAGTTGGAATATTAGGGAGAGTGGGCTGTACACAGTGAAAAACAACTGTGTCATACCACCAAAGAGTCCATGCTACATAAGCAATGCCCAGTGATTTCTAAAACGCCCAGGATGCTCTCTGTATTAAGAAATTCAGAGCTCCCATGACCATTTCTTGTATTGTACCTCTCCTGAAGAAATATCTTTCATATCAGCTTCTTGGATCAAAAGCCTGGAAAGTATTCTGTATTGTGTCAGTCAAACATCAGAGCTTGATTAGAAAATTTCATTTTAAAACAGTGTTCAATAATCCTACTCCCATCTGCTGCTACATGTCACTGCCACAGTATTGCAGTCCAAACCTTGCCAGCACAAGCACTGGGATCAGTAATCAAACTTGGATCTCTGGTATGTGCTGCAACTAGTAGACCAGGCTTAATTAGATCATTTTTCATTTTTGTTTTCAAAAGACCCAAAGGCAGTAGTGCACATTACCAGCTAATGATCTGCAAATTTGCTGTTTAAAAAATGAAGGTGTTTTCAAATTCTATGAGTGTGAAATGTGTGAAAAGTCAGAAATTATATAAATGTCTTTTTTTTTTTTCCCAAGCCAGGATGTATTCTTGTTTCTGTGTAACCCTTTCATGTCTGCACTTGATTGCTTACCTGTTTTTCAATAAGTATTGAACTGCTTGAGCAGGCATCAAAAACAAGACTGGCAAAAGCTCCTGCAACCAGTGAGCATTGGGGCTTTCCCTTTTTATAGCAGTGGTGGATTTGCCTATTTGCTGACATGCAGGTAAGCAATAGCTAGTGTAGATGCAAGACTTTAATTTGCTCAGCAGTTGAATAAGCTGTACCTTCCCCAGTCCAGAAACAAGGTTTGGTTTAAAAAAGTAAAATATTTTAATCTTGATACTTTATCTCAGTCTTAATTTTGGTAAGGTAATAATTTATCTTGATTTAATTTGGCTATAGCAAAAAACTGACTCTTTATGCACCCTTATTTCCTACATGCTAAAAGCCTTAGCCTGACTTAAAATACAGCAACACAAATCATTAATCAGTCTGTGTACTGAGGGATCAGAACTGGACTTCTAGGTAGTTAGTGCTGTATGGAATATCCATGAAGGTTTGCTCACAAATGAATTCTTCTCATCCACCATTCTGTCACACACCCCTTACCTAGTGCATCAGTCTGTCAATCTTAGATCCTTGTTTAGTCCCCAATGCTATTTGAGCATCTCTCAGTTTTTAATGTATTCAGTCTCACAGCATCCCTCCGTGATAGAGGAATGCTATTATTCCATTTTTAGAAACGAGGAATACAGACGCTAAGTTTGAGGAATGCAGACATCCATGTCCATAGTAAAGCAGGGAATTGAGAGTACATGCCTCAGAAGCGGGGTCTGCTTTGTAATTGCTAGATGTTTCTACTCTTCCCTTCTCCATTCCAATATCTCCTGTGAAAAAGGAGACAGATTAAGAACAGATGTTGCTGTTTGTTCACAGGCTGTAACTGTGATGATTCTGATCATTTAGTCTGATACTCTGTCTTATGGGCTATTGGACTTCATTGACTGAAAGAAGTTCTTGGTCTGGAGCATGTTTTAAATCAAACCAAACAAAATTCCATTCAAATTTTAAATTGCTAATGATGCAGAATGCATCTGCAAGTCCCTTCTGATGCTTAACAGACCTTAGCGTCATTGGTGCAAAAGAGCACGTTTCAGAATTGAGGATCTTCTCCAAAAAACCCCGTCACTCCATTAGTATTAAGATAGACTAGGTTGCTAAGTTTAGCAAGTCATCTACTTTCAACTGTCATGGTAAGAAATAGGGAGAGAAACAATCTTTTAGTCTGGCACTAGTTGTACATTTTTGGACTTCAGAGATCAGTAAACAACAGAACGCACGTGTCTACCTCGCAAAGCAACCTCATGCTCCAGCCTCAATTATAGCCTCTAATGACTTCCAGCCAAGCTGGCGTAGTGCAAATCTTACCACTTGGGGTGAACTTGTTGACTGATACACGTGGACATATTCATGATTCCTGTTCATCCTGTCACCCGTTCATGTTAGTTCTGTGATTCCAACTCCCAAGTACAGATTCTGATGTCACTTCCATATTAAATTTTGCTGATTAGATTTCCCCTTTTCACTGAGAACCTCAGTTCAGGTTATGTTGAATTTTTGCAGTGATGTTATTAATACTTGAAAATGTGCATAGTAAAAATTCCAACAGACTTTTAATTTATTCATCTCTTCAGGGCTCCATTATACTTTTAGCATTGCCAAGCATTGCTTGTACAGTGAAGAGACTGTGAGCTTCCGCATATCTAACCATCATCTTTTAATCATTCAAAATTACTACCTACCTGGCTACTGAGGTCCTAGTCTAATGAGAATCTGCTCCAGATGCTTACCTGTGTAAAAGCGTAGGCCTTTTTTAATGTTAGAATATACATTCATTTATAGTCCTCCATCAGGATCTCAAATCAGTTTGAAGTAAAGGTAGTTAAGTGTTTGAGAGTGCCCAAAATGTTCCATTGGTTTGACAGATACAGAAACAAACAAAAAAGGAGGCAATTCTGTTTGTCTGAAACTTGAAGGGTGCTATATTTTAAAATACAAACCGTGTATAAAACCTCTCTGTCACTCCTAACAGTTCAATAGTTCTTTAATGGTGTCAGGACGTCCAGTTTTATATCACATGTTAAAAACATGGCGTTAATTGATGTTTATTTAGCAGCACTGAGAAGGGCACTAGCTTATTAAAACAGCAGTGCATCTATGAGGCATCTGATAGATTTGAACTGAAAGGTCAAATCCTGTTAAAAGGCTTTTAAATGAGTAAGAGTTGCACTGATTGGTACCATGCACTACTTAAATATTTTAGGGCAAAAGCTTATGGAAGAGCTACACCTACCCATATAATAGTCTATATAAGGAACACATAGGTTTTACAGTAACCAATCTAAAATTTTTCCACTGTTCTTGTGCTGTTTCATGTTCAAAAAACAAGATTTATGTAATACTCTACATCAAACTGTCACAATTTTTCACAGCATTTAGAAAAACACTGCTTGTGATATCTATGATAAACTAATTATATTTCTGTGCTAAGTTGTCTCCAGGTAGGCTTTCTTCCTTTCCCATTTTGGTTGTTCCCTGCAAATTATACTTGTTAAATCATGTGGCCAATTCACATCAGCTTCAAATGACTGAAGCTATAATTATGTTTTGTTATATATAACAATTGTGACTGGTATTCACAGTCAGACCCGGTCCCCTGTTGTGTGATGTAACAAACACAGAATAAAAGACAGCCCTATTCCCAAATTGCCTGTAATGTAGTTAAGACCAGACATAAAAAGTAGATGCAACAAACATTAGAAGGGTGCAGAAGAGAGGAGATGATGGAACTCATAAGAAGTTCATGTATATGTCATATAAATAAGATCATTCTCTGCTCTACAGTAAGACGTACTTAGGTGTTTTTGAGAACTAGCAATTTAACGCCAAACAAATTGCAGCACTCAAAACTTATCTTCTCTGTGAATAAAAATGGAACAGAGTTGAATTTGAGGAGGATTTTGAACAGCACTATCCCTCTCTATGTCTTTGAAAATATTACTGTGTCTGCTTTTTAATTGAAGCAATGCTTAATAAAATGCAACAAAAGGTACAGTACACAACTAAATTAAATCAGGTTGTCAATATACACTTCTTGGCAGACATGTCACATTTGCACCCCAGTTCTTCAGGCCTGTTCAGAATGAGTTACTTCCATGAATAACTGTTAATCTGCATCCATGAATAACTACTAATCTCTGTGAGAAAGTGTAATTACAGTTCACTGGGACTGCTCCAGCACATGCACAGAAAGGACTTATAGCAGCTTGTAGGGAAAAATGAAAAACTTATCAAATCATTTAGGCTCAGGTTCTGAAAAGTATCTGCATGCCAAAATCTCAGTTATTTTCTTTGTTGAGCTGGACACTTAACTCCAATAAGCACTTTTGAAAAGTGCATCTTTCTGCCACTTTTGTACTAATACAGGGATTCTCCTCACAGAATATTATCTTAGTATTTTCTCCATTTCCATTTTAAAGGATGATAGTTTTCGTGGGGGAACTTTTACTCTCAGGTAGGAATCAATTCTTGATTATGGTCTGAATTTTGCTCTCTTCCTTTGATTTTATTATTTAATAACGTCCACTAGTTAATAACATCTGTACATAAACAGCACTCTCCCAGCTGAATATCTGCACCTTTCAAATATTCCTAGCTATAGGCTGCAATTGATATAAAACCACTGACTGTAAGACCAAAACGCAGTGATCCCTTTTCTTCACATGAAGAGCTCCATAGCTTGTATATAATCCATAGC
>VZTL01012414.1:2330-12973 GCA_013400535.1 Scopus umbretta
CCCCGAGGAATCAAGGTCTTAAATGTTCAGTTGTCCATCATAAAATATTAATTTAGAGATGACAGTGAATAACCAAACCCTTTCCCTCTTACAGACTGAATTTTGGTGAACAAAGAACAACACTGACTAGTATGGAAGCAGCATTACCCCTGCATATGTCTCTTAGGGAACTAGTAGAATACTGCATCTATCTGCATTTAAAAACAAAGGACAAACTGGGAAGGATACAAGAATCATTAAAATAATAGAGCACAGAACCTTTTAAGACCTCTTGGCTTGGAAAAAAGTTCAAATTGCTGTCTGAAGAGCTTAAAAAAAAAGAGGATCAGGAAAAAATCCTATATTCATATACATCAACATCAGTTCCGTTATGATGTAGTTCCTTAGTCTAGCATAAAGAAGCCAATTACATTCTACTGAGAGAAAACTATGTCAGGAAAGATAACCCTGAAAATAAGATGTGGACTTTTAAGAGTGATGATTAGACTCACAAAGGAGTCTAATCAGTGGAACAAACATTTAAAGACAGCAAAAACTTGGCTATACCATCACCAACACAGAGCATATGAACTTCAGAGTGAAAATGTACACTTACTCCATCATGTTTAAGTGAAACACAGAATTTAATAGTTTCATGCATATAAAATCTCCAGTTTATCTAATTACCTTCTAAATTTGTAACTGAGCTAAAGTGAGAGCCCAGACAGTGGGCTGTCAGAAGTGTTATGAAGTGTCAGAAGCAGTACAAATCAGAACCCAGATTCCTTCTTCATACTCAGCTTGAGCCCAAAGACTTTGCTGTGCCTGCCTGTATTTCCCTATAGGTATATGGCCATAGTCACCATAGCTTATATCAAAGCTTACGTAACACCAATCCAGCTTTTCTGTTCCATGGATGATAGGGGAAACCTGTGGTGAACATCCTCCCCTCTACTTTGGCCTCCGATGCTTTTACAGTAGTACTATCCAAATAAAATGCAATTTAAAAATGGTTAAGTCACCTCTGTATTCTTGTTTCCTACCACATGTCAACATTTTATTTCCATCTTTACCTTAAGGTAAAACAATTTAAGATTTGTAGCATTAAACCTTTTCACCAGCTAACCAGAAAAAAAGTTAAGTGTCATCTATGTACTTAAAAGAAAAAACATCAAGGGGTTGGGGTTTTTTTTGGCGTAAGTCATTGAAGATAAAAAACATACCAAATTGTTGAAGAGAGTACACAGCATCCTGCATGTGGATCCAAAATCGGAGTTTTCCAAGAGATATTTTGTCATATGACACTGTTAGAGGTAGCTCTGTTGTTGAACGGTTTATAACCTGTATTTCAAAAAGACATAGTTTCATTTTTAATAGCAGAAAAACGGCACCAATGATTTCCATTCATTTTTTTTTTAATAAAGGGGAATGATTATATCACACTATGATTTAATCACACAATTTTAAGAGGTCTGTTTGTTTTTTGAAAGGGAATAATATCTTAGACTTCTGTACTATGCTTGAAGTCTTTGTTTTTTTCCCCCAAGAAATGTTAAATTAGCAGTTTGTTCTGATCAAGTTCTTACAGCAACCTCACTGTTACTGTATACAAATTCTCTGAGATGTTTACATAAAGTTCCCTCTGCTGGTCTCAGCTCCAGTGGGAAAAGTGTGCTTAAGGTAATTCTCTCTTTTGACAGTTCTTCTCTGAATGTATATGCTAAGAATACCTAAGCTAGAAGATTATAAAAAAAGAAGGAAAAAAAATCCTATCCCAAAGGCCACAGTCAGTACTTTACTAAATTGAGGCTGTTTTTGAGAGAAATTAAAGTTACAACAACTCGCACCAAAACAAAATGTGGGGAAGCAAGATGGTCCTACTGGCTCAGACTGGTGAAAACACAACAGTTAAAGCTAAGCAAGCTACCCTGCCTGCAAAACTCGGGATACGGGGTGTCACAGAAATCTCATTGCTCCAAGAAAAATAAATTTCAGCTCATTCTCCTGTGTCATCTACACTTTAGTTATGACGAGAACTACCTGGGGCCCCCTTAAACTGGGGGGGGTGGGGAGCCTTAAATTGACTCAGCTCTTCCTGCATGATAGGTGAACTGTCTCTCAAATAAGGTTAAAATAAAGGAAAAAATGTTCCCACAGATGTTAGAATTCTCTGCAGCTACCTAGATACAAGTTCAGGCAGTATGTTTTAAACTTTTTAGGACAGCTCAAGACTACAGACAGGCAGGCACTCTGACCTGCAACAATTCAAGATCTATTGCTCCTAGCTCCTAACGACTACCCAGTCATAATTTCCATCTTAGAACTGCTACTCTACATTGTAACTGTTTCTACTGTAATTAGTTATCTGACACCTGTCTGAGATGAATAGGCTTCTTCTGATCCGTATGTTACAGACCATCATTTTAGCCTCCCCACGTATCAGTCAAGTGTGAACTGGGGATTACCTTCACTCTCCCATGCACTCTCTCTTCCAGTGAGTACAAACAATTCTCAATCTCACCACCCTCCCAAGACCTTGTAAGCTTTTCAGACAGTGGCAGAACATGCATGCATGCAAGGGAGAGAAAGGGAAGCTGAGAAAGTTTTATAAATGTAGCAGGGAGAAAGCTTGAGAAACTAGAATGGTGCCAGAGAACTCTGAACTGTCGGGAGGGGGGGAGTGGAGAGGGAACGGGACCAAAAAAAACCTAGGGTGAAAACAACATGGTTAGAACTGACAGTACAGAATGCTGGCGGGATTCTATGTGGTTAGAGCTGACGGTAGAGAATGCTGGTGAGATTTTACAGCTGTTTACCAAACGCCACATAAACATCTCGCAGGCTTTTTCTCCTTTTTAAAGGATGCCTGTAATCCCTCCATTCTCATTCCAATTTCTCAGTCAATCAAAGAGAGCATCTCATTTTCTGAGAGAAAAGGAAAAGAAATTTTATCTGCGCAGGACAGACAGAAAACAAAAGTTCTGCAAATGCATGGGTAAGTAACATGCAGCAAGTGCACTCTACACAGACAAAGCACTACGAAGGAGTTAGGGGTAGCATAGGGAGAAAATCTGATTGCAATACAAGACAGAGAGAGCAATTCTTCAACACCGAAAGCAAATTAAATGAACATAGAAAGATTGGAAGAATGAACTCTTCTTCAATGAACAATTAAAAGTCCACAAGTGCTGCCTCACAACCTGATTGAGTGTGATGATTGCTAAGCCTTTGAAAACTAGGAAGTTACCAAACCTCTGCAATACAACCTACTCTTGTAGTCCAGACTCAGAACCATCACAAATTTCTTCTAGCACTCTATCAGTACTACAAAACAGCGTGTAAACAAAGCAACTAAGTTCAGCGGTATGAATTTTAAAGTTTTTGCTTTATTAAATCAGAATCCTGTGCAATCCCCAAACGCCTAGCATTGGCAAGAACATAACCTCTAGACTGCAGTACTTACCATGGAAGACCTACATTCTGGTAGAATGTCAAAATAGCACAGCCTAGCACAAGCAGGGAAAAGGCATCTTCAGCTCCAAGACTTCGGGTCGGGCATACTAAACAGACAGCGCCTATGCCCCTTTTTACAGTCAAATGCTGACCTTGCTCCACAAAAGCTCTATCACCTTCTTCCCTTGTTCTTTTCCACTCTTCCCTTACCCCTCATTATCTCACCGCACGCATACTATTAGACCACTCTTTCTGCAGGGCTTGTGAGCAGTTTGGCAAGTCACTGCTGAGCAGTCACATAAGCCAGTGCTGAAGGGGAAGTTTGCTAGTTTTGATGGAATAGACTTTGCAGCACTTCTCAGGATCTTTAACGACTTTAAGGCAGTGAGCTACAATAGCATTAACCGTGATATGCATGACAACTGCAGGAATGTTACTAATAACATGAGAATGCTGAGTTTATTTGTAAACAGGGTAGATGACCAGTTAGAAGCTCATATGAATGTACTGAACTGAATAAGCTGTGGTAAGAAACTTAAAACAAAGGACAATGACCACTGATAACGCTATCACAAAAGCATATCTAAAGAAATACTGGACAAAAGTATCTGCTACCAACATTTGTAATAAATGCTCAGGAGTTTATTTTGCTGAACAAGCTTGAGGTGGAAGGGATAGAAGTTCTTAAAGACGATTCTCCCCAAAACTAAGTAACAAAATTCTTTGTCTGAGCTAAAGTTAATGAATTGGAAAGACAATTTAGAAGGTCTATGGAAAGTTTACATCTACCAAGACTTCTGTCCAGGAGATGCTGAATCCAGACATACTTGTTTAACAGTTTTGAGACATCCCCCAAGGCTTCTGTTCTCAGTAACTCTGATTGCTAAATTCCAGTCAGTGCAAGTGAAAAGAACTGCAGGGCTTAACTAAGAGCTGCTAAGATGATCGTGGTTTAGATGCAGGGGACTGCCATGTGTAACCTGCAGCAAAGGAACTGCATTATTTACCACAAGAGAAGAGTTGAGCAAAAACTGAATACAGAAAATTCCATTTAAATGTATAAAAAACTTTTTTTTTTATTTTTTAAATTGCAGAGTGACTAGAACACTAGAACAGGTTGCCCAGAGAGGCTATGGCATATCCGTCCTTGGATATATCCAAAACCCAACTGGAGAAGGTCCCGAGTAACATGCTCTAAAGTGACCCTACTCTGAGCAGAGGCATCAGACTAGCAATCTCCAGAAATCTCATCCAACTTCATCCTTCTGTAATTCCATTATTGAAGTTTCTAAGTCCTGATTTGTTTTGAGTGCATAGAATTCATTGGATGTACTGCAACACCAAGCTTTCAGGTGCTTAAGTTACTCTAACATGATAGAAAGCACAACCAGAAAATTTAACCACGAGTGAATTTTTTGGAGATAATAGCTACTGACTCATTTCAGTGTAGCTCCAGTATCAGCTGTGTTCAGTATGCTCACTTCCCTAGAAGATACCAGAAGCTGCTCTGGGGTGCTAACACAACTTCTTCAGCTTAGGGAGTCAAATTGCTCATGAGACTGCTCCCACCACAGCTGGTGCTGCAGTGATGTCCTCCATATCCACCCAAAAGGAAGAAGCAATGGAATCCAAATATCTTTTGGTGGAACAGAAGCGAGTACTTGGCAGATACTTCTGCCAGAGGGGAGTCTCAAAACCCGGATCCACCCTCTGCAGTTACCACAGTTGACCACATCAAGTTAAACAGTCACTGATAAGAGTCCTTCTGTGAATGTATACTTTTGCATTACAGCAAGCAACCTATGACAAAATCTTAATTAAAACAACAATGAAGATTACTGTTAAAAGTGTTAAATGTAATTAAAGGTATTCTATTACTCACCATCAAATCTTTCACTCTGTTGCTTAGCTGATCAATAAATAATATTGGAAGGTAATGCACTGTCTTCCCCAACTGAACCCTAGGATGTTTAAACATGGATTTTATGACTGTAGTGATCTAAAAAGAAAACTACTTTTATTCAAATTAGCACTCATTCATCACTTCCAGATCTACCCATGTAGATATTTCCCCCATCTGTTCAGGTACATTTTCTTTTAACACACAGTAAGAAAGAAGCCACTAGCCTAGAATCTTTCGTGGAGAGATGCCTATATAAAAAATTAGGCTTGTCATTATTTCTCCTTTTAGTTTGTTTTTACTTTTCTGTAGACAGACAGAATAAGCAAAAAAAAAAAAAAAAAGACAAATGAAATTGGTTGTGATGATGCTGAAGCTGTTGCATGACCAAGGGCAGAGGAAACTAAAAAGTGTGTTGAAGAGAAACGTGCTGAAGTTTACTACCATATATTTGTATCCTTTGTCTCAAGTATCCCTCTCGTATTGTGACAATGATGACTCTCCACCATCTCCCCAGCTCCTGTGCGCCCCCAACGACATCTATCAAGTCAGCAACAGCACATGCTCTAGCTAGCACGGGACTACGACCACGATGGCTTGTACACAGGCAGGAAGGCTACCTGCTACTGCAGAGACTGCACAAGGAGCAGGAATCTTCGCTGCCTTCTCCTCAACAGAAGCTCTCTTTTGGGATTGCTCTACCACCTCACCAACCTGCATGAAACCAACAGAAACTTCCCAGCCTTTGAGCCCTCTACAAAATTGACCGCTGGAAAGTTATTTAGCAAATTATGACCTGTATGCAATTGCTTTGTCAGTATCTTAGGAAAGCATTCAGCCTAATGCTCCAAGAGAGACAAATTCTTCAAGTTCTTCACTAGAAAGGCAGTTATCTACACTGTGATGCTCTCGGTAAAAGTCTGTGGAAACGAGCGTGACAGACCTTTTTAAAAACCAGAAAGTTGAGTTTTAGCTGTTCACAAAAGAAAGAAGTCTCTACACACGCTAAGAAAGACTGCATACTAAATACACAACGGGCAACAGTAAAATAGAAAAGTACTAAACTGAGGCTCAGAAATACTGCTTGGTTATTTAACTGAAGAGGTTTAGGTTTCTATATAACTACAATCAAAGCTACTACTAGTGGAACAGCAGCAGGCTATTTCATATCCAAACTATTTCCTGTATAATGCAATGACAAAACAGCACTGATGTGTACCTAAACATGACCAGAATAAATATTCTTGTTCATCAACACAGTCCAACCCCTCCTTATTGTGGGCCTATCTTATAAGTTACTAAGTTTATCTATTCCAGCTGGGAAGCTACCCCAGAATCCCAGGGTCTGCTGATTAAACAACTCTTTCTGGATTTAAGAGGATACTTGTAGAGAAAGGCATCAACATACAGCAGCACAAGCCAATATGGCACTATTTATATGGTTAACACTGGAAGTAACTTAAGCAAGCTGTGAACAGAAGATACTGCCTGCATTGAGTGGCCTAAAAACCCATCCCTGCTTTTTAGTATTTTCTTGAGAAAATGACAGAATGTAGGAACACACATTGTCAAAGTAAAATAAAGCCAATCATAAAGGGAGAAAAAAGATATCACAGGAGAGCATCTCTGCCTCTTCAGCACTTGCAGTTTGTACAGATAATTTGCAGATGAAGGCTAACTGGAAATGTCAAGGGACAGTAATTGCTTTAAAGGCCAGAAGTATGATCTGAGAACAAGGGGGTATGAAGTCTGCTGTAGCATTTTTCTTGTGTCTTTGCAGTTCTGCTTTGTCTTACTATGATTACTCCATACAAAAAAGTATTCTAAACTCTGAGCTGCCCAGGAACAAGATATCTCCAATAAGGTTTTCTAGTACATGATATCTTACTAATCATCACTACCGAAATGCAAGCATTAAGAGTATATATTCTTGTCTCATAAGTGACAATTTAAACATAAAATACTAAAGGAGGCCAGGGAGGACTTTTGAAGAAATGTGCAGTAAGTTTATAATAACAAATCAAGCAAAATTAAGTCATTGACTTACATCTTCATGTAACGGTGAACATCAGCAGGGAGGGATGATCCATCAAACACAAAATCTTCCACCATGACATTTAAGGTTAATCTTGACCTCCAGTGAGAGACAGGTTCATCTAGAGCATTGGTCTGTTTTTCTGCTTCAATTTGCTTTAAAAATACAATAAACATACATACTGCTAAACAATACAGAATTTTGAATAGGGTAATATTCGTGACTCACAGAAACTACGGAGTCATTAACTATATCACAAAACAGAAGCCCACTAAGAAACACTTTACCTTAATTTTGACGAGATCAAGTATTTTGCTCAAATACAACAGAACAGTTTGTAAAGGCCCACCATAATCTGACACTGAAAAACTTCAGTGCCCATTCACAGCCTTGTTCATCAAGAACAAATATTCAGCTGATTAATTTTAATACCTTAGGAATGCAGACACTAGTAAGAAAAAGTCTCTTTGAAATAAGGACTGTAGAGTAATCAGATGTTACTTCAAAACAGTCAAAAGGATGTGGATTTCAACCATATTAACCATTTTTGGGAGTAAAACACTTAGACCATTTGATTGAACTTCTGAGCTTCCAAATGCTGTGTAAAGCAGTGCTGAAATTGAGTACGACCTTAGCTTTCAGTAGATGCTTATCTGCAGGGCATTCTACTTGCTTTTCTTTGGACGAACACCACCCGTTCTGACTTTTACGAGCCTCAACTCATTTTGAGCTTTATTCTGACAGGAATAAAAAGCTCAGAAACAGCACTGCTGGCTACAGGTGTATTTCAGATTCCAAAGAATAACAGAGTTAAGTTCTCAAGCTCCACAAAATATGAGGCGCAACAGCCATTCACAAGTATTTCATTAAATAACGTCACGTTTTTTGCCCCCGAGTGAGTAATCGTAGCATTTGTCAAAGGATACAATCTTATTCCCTTGAACTGAAGTGGAGAGTAAGAACATCCAAAAGGAAAAGAAGCAATTGGACATTGGTCACTCACCAATGCCAAAATCAAGTTCACATCTCAGTTTTATAAAAAGCAAAGCATATTATTTCAAATGAATCCAGTTCACTCTAGAAAGCAGTGTTATGCCGTTACAGAACGCTACAGTATTTCTACCAAAAGCAATGACTCCTTAAAGAAGTAATTAATGTGAACTAGGGAAGTGTTTTAACAGCAGCCAGTGTTGTAGAGGGCTCTACCTCTGCTGTGCCGAGTGGTCTGCTATTAGTGTACAAGCTGATAATCGAGGGGTTTTGATTTTTTTTTTTTTCCCCCTCGTATCACCACTGGTGTAAAGACAGAAGCACAGCAGATGCTAACACTAGAAGTGTCTATGAAAGAAATTACTTTTTTTTCAGTCTTTCACCTATAGAAAGAAAAACCACCTACCTGTGTGGCTGACTCTCCAGTGAGCAAATTAATCTCTTCTGGTTTAGGGACCATGTACGTGGTCAGAGGGCTTACTATATGCACTTGCTTACCATCATGCCAAGGCAAAATGCCAGCATGATGAAGAAATATATATGCATATAATGTGCCATTATTTCGGGTTTTCTTTGGTACGGAGACATTCACTGTCCTAAAAAAAGCGAGGCAGCAAACATGAAGCACAAAACAAGTAGTTCTGATCATTTTAATTGTATAGAGGCATACATAGACTACAGCGTTATATTCAGAAATTTGTCTAAGGGCACAGTCTTATTCTGTCTTAGCACCAACGTCGCTTTAGAAGATCTCAAACTACCAGAAAAAGGTTTACTTTCACTGTTATTAGCACTGAAACAGTTATAGCAAAGCATGTTGTGAAAACACAGGAAAAGAGAACACGGTTTGGCTTGCAAGTCCTATTCCAGGACCGAAGCCACAACTATTAAGAACAAAACATTATGTAGCTAGTAGACTGACTACGCATGTTATTAGAGGAAAGTCTCAAGCACTTCTGGGCACTTTGACTTAGATTTTCACAATAGAAAGTCATTTTTACTATTACAAGCAAAGCACACTTTTGTAAAACATTTGCCTGTATGGCTGAAAACAGCACGCCGATCCAAACTACGCAACACTTAAGTTTAGCGCATCATGCGTGCATTACTGATCTAGCACAGCTAGCGAGATGAATGTTTAGAGTGGAATCTGAAAATTAAGATAGACAACATTGGACAGCATTCAAGCTTTGTAAAATCCACAGGAGAGAAACAAGCATTTTTGTATTTACTAGTATAGCTTTGTTTTGCAAGCTTTGTTTCTTGCAACTATGAGATGATTTTCAACGTAAGAAAAGTTTGTCTAAGAGCCTATTCCTCAGTGCCAGGTGAGCTTAGCACACCGTTTCCATGAAGGCAGGCACTTTGCCAACGTTTAATTCATGAAACATTTGTAGGAACCTTTAACTAAAGAGAATACTACTGGTTTTTATTAACAGCAGCACTTTGTCCTCAGCTCTAAAGCTGAAGTCCAACTAACGTCCTTCCCGCCTTCACGTGGCAAATACGGTTATTGCTTTATGAAAACAAGCGTGAACTGAATAGCCTGTACAGCATGCAGAAACAGCTTTGACCCCAAAACAAAAGAACACAAGAACAACAACTCTACTCTTTCAACACAACTATCACGAACAGTCTACCTTGTTCCACGCATACTTCCGTACGTGAAACTACTAGTTAGGACGGACGCTTCAGAATTAAACAAAGAACTCGCAGTCCGGGTACCTACCTTTCAAACTTGGACTCAATATCAAAATCCTCCACATTCAAAACCAGATCGATATTACTCTCAGCGCCAATGTTTGACCGTGTGGTAGTATACACGCTTAACTGAAATCAGAGCACAGCACAGAGAAATCAGAGCACAGCAACACTGAACTCACGTCATGGGTAGAGGACAGACCGGTAGTTCGGCCCCACTGACTTCCCCATCCCGTGACCTGGGGATACGGCACCGGGAGAGCGAACAACGTACTGGGAAGCAGCCGCTGTAACGCAGCTGTCGGCTCNCCCCATCCTTTTTTAATTTGCTACGCCGCCCCCCCCCCCCCCCCCCCCCCCTTTCGGGGGCAGAAACGCACGGCAGCACGACCGGCTCTCGAAGCCCAGGTCGGGGACTCCTCCGGCGGCTGAGCCCTCTCTCCAGCCGGGCTGCGCGCCAGCGGCGCCACGGAACCTGACAAGAACACACGCCGCCGTCCTGCCCGCCCTTCAGCCCCGGGCAGTGCCCACCGGGCAGGGGCAGCCGGCCGGGCCACTAGCCGCGGGCTCGGCAGACGGAAGGAG
>VZTL01012414.1:13051-26503 GCA_013400535.1 Scopus umbretta
CCAAAGCTCCAGCCCCGAGCAACCCCAAAGCTCCAGCCCCGAGCAACCCCAAAGCTCCAGCCCCGAGCAACCCCAAAGCTCCGGCCCCGAGCAACTCCAAAGCTCCGGCCCCGAGCAACTCCAAAGCTCCGGCCCCGAGCAACTCCGGCCCCGAGCAACCTCAAACCTCCAGCCCCCAACCCCAAAACTCTACGAATAATGAAAACCCTTCAGCCGTCTAACAAGAAATTACCTTTGATGCACAGCCGGAAAAGCAGTGCAGTATGATAGAGTCAGGGAAAGGAAGGGAGCAACAGGAGCATGCACGCTCGGACGCGGACGGCTGTCCGCCCGTCAGGCGAGCGAGTGACACGCTCCTGCCAAGCGGTCAGTCACGCTCTGCCCTGGCAGGCCTGAGCCACCACGTGTTGCCCCTCAAGGGAATTCGGAAACCTCTTCCAGGCCCCGCGCTGGGACTTCCGTGGGGTCCTCACATATCCGCTCATGTGGCGTCAACCAGGAGAAAGTGATGACGTGGGTACACGTCAGGTACACCTCAGCCGAGAGCTTTGGGCAGAAGGTACGTGGGGGCAGAAGAGGCGCGAGCATGCGGTAAGAGATGAGCGCCCCGGCACAACTGGGAGCTTCCCTGCTACGCCGGCGGGCGAGGAAACGGGCACGTGGGCAGGTGAAGGGCTAGGACGGTTTGGGGCGCTACCGTAAGCACACCGCAGGATGCGCGGGGCTTGGAAACACCACAAGGGAAGGTGGAGATGGATATCTTCCCCAAGAGAAGAAAGCGGTGGAGAGTAACAGGAGAAGGGTGGGAAGACGAGGGAGGGGAAGGAGAAGAGAGCACGATGCGAGGGTTCGCACCTCATGCTGCTGCCGTAGCAGATGACGTCACCTGAAAAGACGCCAAAACGAGAGCAGCGAGGAAGGGCTGGCTGCAGACTCAGACCCCACCGGCTCCCTGTTGATCCCAAGCAGTGCAGGGGCAGGAGCAGCAGAGGAGGGCTTTGCCGCCGCACGGAAGCAAAGCCAAGGGCTACAGCCGGTCACCTCCGGCAGGCCTCACGCTGCTCTGGCAAGCAGCAGGGAAAAACGGGGTTAAAACCAGATGGTATCAGGTAGGGGAATCTTTACCCTTAGAAGAAACAAATCTTGCGTGCATTTTGTGCATTTACACATCTGTAATATTTCATTGATAACGTCAGTCACTTCCATGCTGTAACTAATAAGCGTTTGTGAAAGCGTACCGCATTCTGATAGCGTCCTCTGGCATTCGTTAAAACATTTTCTAGCATACTCTACTTACGAAAGTATAGAGCAAGTAACTTATTTGCATTTTAGAGCAGACGAAAAAGGGGAAGTATATTCAAGCAAAAAAACGTTCAGGTTTTAAAGCTTTTCTTCCTAAGGAAGCATGCCATGTTGCTGCATGACTAGTAGGACTTCACTGAAAGAAGAAATAGCTAGATTAAATTTTGTTTTGGGCAAATACAGTATTCTGTCTCTCTCTTTTTTTTTTTTTTTTTTTACACAGAATGAAATTATGTGCATTTGCTATCACCTGCAGATGCCTGTTCTTTCACACAAACCACTGCGTGAGTAACCTGATCTGGGCAAAAACTCAAAAGCTGCATCCACCCCATAACGTGAAGTTAGAGACTGACATTAAGGAAAACATTACCAAGCCTTCCTTTGAATCGTCACATCGTGATGGATGGATGTCATTTCTCCGGTAAACTTCCCCAGTGTTTCACTTGTATTCTTAAAAATGTTCATATTAATGGTTCAGCTTATATCCACTGGGCCTTGTTACGCCTTTTTCCACCCTCCGTTATGAATTTCTCATGTATGTAGGTATCTGGAGTGTTAGATCATTTCTTGTCTGTTTCCTGGATAAATAAAAGTAGCCAGAGCTACTTCAGTCTAATTTAGACAGATAGGTTTTCTCCAGACTTCTGGAGCCCCCTTTCTGAATCTTATTTGGTCTTTTGATGATGTTCTTTAAGCGCAGAAAATAGAACTGGAGTCACTATCCCTGTCATCCTTAGGGAAAACAAAACAAACATTAACCAAGCCAAAACCCACACCCCCTCACAAAAAAACCCCCATCACTTACTCCAAGCCCAAACAAAAACCCCTTAAACTCCTGTAATTTCATACTCCCAGTTGTCAGGTAAACAAACACTGTTCTCCTACACACACTGCCACAGAGAACATACAACGAAGCGTGCCTAAACATATATGGACTCAGTCTTAGTCTTATCAGGCATGATTTGTATCTTTTCCCTTATTGCAAACCTTGTTGTTTATACATCCCCTCCCCAACCCTTAAATTAAAAAAGAAAAATCCAGAGGAAACCAAACATTTTTTGTTTCATTTTTAATTTGGCTTCACGCTGAAAATTCAATTTACAAGCCATTCATAAGGAAAATGTCCAGTTGGGCAGAATGAGCCATGATTGTATACTGCACATCAACACTTGCAGTGTATCATTTAGTTCCCTTTTAGTAAATCATCATATGACTTCTGTAGCATAGTTTAAGCATCTACATTGTTTGGCTCAGCTCATCACACGCTGTAGTCCACTACAACCTATCAGACAACTAACAAGAAAAGAATGCTCAAATTGAGGTATTTCCTTTAAGAACTGACTGATCACTGGTATTCAGAGGTAATGTTAAATCATACAGTTTTAAACATTGAAAAATGTACAAAACCAAGTCATTTTTAAAAAATATTATCCTTAGTCTTCCATGCACATTAATAAAAAATATAAAAACGAAATCTGTAGCACTGACGCTATGTTTTTTGTTCTGCAAAAGTATTTCCACAATTGGAACCACAAGCTACAGTCATCTTCACTACGCTACTTGTTTTTGCTTTTCAGTTACGAAGTATCATCACTTCAGTGCAAAAAGGTAATAGTCTCTGTACACATACCACAGGAGCCATAGGAGGGAAATTTACAGCAGAAATTATGCGTTCAGATTATTATTATCCAGTAGCGCTATATAGTTACAGATTTACACTGCACATCCAAGGGCTATTATAACAGAAAGCTTGCGGCCAATATGCGTCCTTAAACACACCAGGTCTGCTTGAGCAGCCCTGAAGTCAACACGAGTTGAACCTACCGCTGATGGAACAAGCACGTAACACCTTGCAGGCGAGTTCCTACAAAACAGCCTCCTGCTCTGTCAGCACAGGTTTTCAACTAAAAGCATCCTCTTCATGGCAGTGCCTAACTTGGATTCAATAGCGATAAGAGAAAATTCCAAAATTTGATCATTTAAAAGGTTAACTTTTTTGCTTTTGCATTTAAATTTTTAAGTGTGTTCAAAAACATAGCAATATTTTTTCCAAAATATATAAACGATATCCTCAACGCAAGTTTCACAATAATTCAAGAGATCAAACCTAGTTTTTTTTTTCTAAATTATTTCTTATCTTGTTGATAATGTTTTTCTTCCAAAAAGATGGAACTAGTACCTGCGATTGTATTAGAAATGTCTCGCACACCTGCGGAGATGCTGGGAATTACAAAAAGGTTTAGAAAGTGGTCCCATTGAACAGATGCCAAAATACTTGCAGCACAATGCCGCAACACTGAAGTTGTATCGTACATAATACAAGGTTAGCAGATGTTTAGTCTTGGTCCTCCTCCAGGAAACAAAATCTATGACTTCTAAAGAAATTTACTTCTAACATTACCGTTTTACATAGAGCTCTTAATACCCTCAGAGCAACGGGAGAAAGCAATATAAACAAATCACCAAACACAAATGACCATATCGACAAGCAGCTGCAATGGTTTTGCTTTTTCTCTAAGTATATACAGTTGCTAAGGAGAGATATTTAACTTAAGGAATTCTAATCCACATATTTAAAAATACAGTTTAATTTTGAGATGTTTACTTAAAAATTGCTTTTGTAGTCTGGGAAGTACAGCACTGGCTAACCTAAGCCTCCCTTCTGAAATATAAGAAGTATTTTGCTTGAACTTCATTATAAAAGAAAACATAGGGAAAAAAAAAAAATACTTAGGGCATCCAAGATCTTTGCACGTTTATTTCTTTAGCACTTAAAATACAAAATTGTCTTCATGCTGGATAGTGAATAAAAGACGCGTATTTGGGTTTTCCCCTATATACATTCATAGACTTAGAAGCAACCTATCGTCAGATGAATTTCATTTCCAGTACCATGGTAGGATGAAAAGTGTCTGAGCTTCAGCTTTCTGCAGTATCCACGAGGAGACGGTGTTTGCCATCGCATTTCTAGATGCTGCATTCGGAACTGGGAAGTACAAAGGGACACACTGAAAGTGACATAGCGAGCCAGAAGTCAATCCAATTTAAGGTTTCATTGCACTCTATTTCTAAGTTTAATTTCTTATTGTTCACAGGAACAAGGAGAATCTCGTAAGCTTTTTCAGACCTGCTGTCACCTGGGCACACCTGCAATGGTTGAAGTGTGGGAAAAGAAAAAGCAATCCTTTACCTAGCGGCAGGCACACGCTGAAGCAGTGTACGCGGGCCTTTGGTTTTGGGTGGCAATACCAGAACGTGACTTCAATATTCACCTGCCGCTTACGGCTCAGGGAGGAAGGTCCATGAACGTCGCTTAAGAGGCAGCGAGGTCTCCCTCAAGCTGCAACAAGCCTACAAAGAACAGACAGCACAAGCAGGAGCTAGGGATACAGAAAACTGAAGTCACTAGCCCAGGAGGCAGAAAAGATCCTTCTTTACTGTGGGAAAAGGCCAGCTGCACAGTGAAAGCTTGGCTGGCGTGGCAGCCTCGATGGGCTTTTCTACTTGCTAGTTCAGGACCAGAAGTTCAGCCTGATTTTTCTCCAACTGACTCTTTAGCTCAGAACTGGCACTTTCAAGTAACACCCCATTCATAACATCAAAACAACATTTTGATTTATTACAGTTACAAAAGTCATTATGACTTTTCTCTTGCTTCTAACATTTTTTGGTCAGAGTGAAAGAACTGAAGCTTAATGCTACATCCACAATTACCGTACAGCACCTTTTTCGAGATCCCCATGCGAACCTCAAATAAGCTGGGATGTTTGTATGGCCCTATGCAATTGAGCTCAGAATAAAGCAGCACGACAACTATGTTGGTTAACAAAAACCCACTCCAAAATAGGTTCATTAACAGGACTACCTTACTCAGGTGCAACCTGTGCTAAGGTGATCCTACTGTTTCTGTTCCCAGAGACTGATCATTTGAAAACTGCAAATACATCTTCACTGGTTACAGATGGCCTCCTAAAGTTAGCCTGCAGAGTACTCCTCTGCTCTGCCACTTTGCTAAAGAAGGAAGAAGCAGCCGCTGCCATCACACAACCAGTATAATTATTTTGCTGAACAAGCTTACAAGACGATCTAGGCAGAGTGTCAACTGCTGTAAAAAGGTCTCAGCCTATTTCACAGAAACATAACCCCTCCATTCTATAAGCCTCTTAAATCCTCTGCCCTCTTGGTATCATCCACTCGAATTTAATCCCATTACGCATGATAAAGCACATCATACCATCTAGAGGAAAAAAGCTGTTTTCTGCAAAACAAATCATTCCTCCACTCGTAAAAGCCAAAATAATTAGTATCTTGAAATAAACCCGAAGAGGTTTCCTCGGGAAAGAAACCATCTCAACTCGATCATTATGAGATGCAGCAAATATTCACAGATGCAAGTCCAGGCACATCTAACGGACGATCTCTTTGCTGCTGCATTCTCTCAGTAGTTTTTACCTCAGTATTATCTAATTTATGCACATTTCGATCTCAATATGTTGGTGACCAACGTGTATACCCAGTTCACTGCCTTAGCCATAACATAGAACAATCATGTTTGTTCCTCTCAGGTGGTGCTGGGAAGATTTTACCTGTAAGGAGGTCTTACAAGGTTCCCGTCACAGTTTGAATACTTTTTGTCCAGTCTTCACAGGAAAAAGTCAGGGAGAGCAGATGAAACCCCACTGGCTGCACTGCCAGTGACCTGGACCTTACTTGGATACATGATGCTGCAGTACCTTCAAGAAATTGTCCTCTGCTTATATATTTTTTTCTGAGATCATGGGATCTACAGCATGGGGCGCTCAGAGAATAGAAGTTGCTGAACTTGAGTCTTTTTTTTTTTTTTTCCCCTCCAAATGAGAATACCATTTTTGAAGGGGTAGAGAGCAGAATGTGGCCAAAACAGTTAACACGAAAAGCTATACTTGCCGCATGATAATATAACATAGGAAAAATAACTTAATTGCAATACCAAAGATTGCCTTGTAAGGGAAATCATAAATGGATAAAAATACATCTGCTTTAGAAAATTTATCAAGCTATGCAAATGTTAAAGTGCAACAATCCCTCCTCCAGAAAAATGTTTACTACCTATTATGAATAAAAACATATTCCAACCAGCCCAATGCTTAAACTAGCTCACAAACCTTTTCAGTTTGCATGAAAATATTAATAAACAGCTATGTACAATACCTGACTGTTTACTTCCAGCAGCTTTGCCACTAAAGAGGCTGCATCACTTCCTTCCTGCACACGTGTCTCCTTTTCAGCCTTTGTGACCTAAGGATTTATACCTTCAAAGTGGGATTAGCAAACGCACGCACAAGCCTGGTTGCTTTTTATCATAGTAAGACTATTCTAGCTACAATAAATGCATTGAAGCACATAATGTAATTTATTGGTATAAAATTAAGTGTACAACCTGATTTCTCCATAAGGCTTACAGGTTGCCTGTAATGCCTTTTAAATGGATCTGCTTACAGCAGCGAACTCCTGTAAAATCTGTCCTACCACCTGCTTTACTGTGACAGAGACGGTGCTTTAAACACGCTTTGCGCCTCCTAAACATTTGCTTGGTTTTAGTGGGGTTTTATTACGTTTGAAGAAGTAGAAGTGAAGCACAAAAAACAGGGCACTTTTTAGATATCACGGATTTCGCGACTGTCTCTGTTACTTTAAATACAGTCAAAATAAAGAGTATACTTGTTCAATCATACCAGAATAGCAAAGCTTTGGCTGGGCCTCTCATACAATATATAAAAGTTCAGTCTGATGCAAGAGCTCTACTGGCAAGGGATGGCAGATGCTTTCACACCCTTGCCTTTTTCGTGTAAGGATCATTTATTAAGTTTAATTGTTGCAAAGAACTGAAGTCATTTCTTCATATGTCTCCCTGTAAATTTAGGGGCTGTTGGTATCTCCAATTAAAATAAAACAACGCATTTGTAAAATCTGTAATACTGTAAATCGAAAGCATTTACATGTCAGTGTTTGGTGAAGGGGAAAGGAAGCTTTCACTTCTACCCTGACATTGCAGCAAGCTGCTGAACCTTGACTGTCACAACCCAGCTGTGTTCCACAGCTGGGTGCCTTTTAAAAAGGCTGCTTATGTGGAAGTACTAAAGCACGGCAGCAGTCGGAGTTCGACAGATGAGCTGTAGTGAGCATTGCTGCAGTAATGCAATGTGTGGCAGGTCTCGGCCCTCAATGAAGTCCCGAGTTTACCAGCCTACAGTAACATGGCTTTTCTGTCACTACGAGGCAGTCTAATTAATATTATAGCCTTATATTCTACAGATGCCAAAATCACCTGAATGACATTCATTAATCTCAGCTTTTGTGACATTATGTGTGATCCAGCAATGTTTCCATGCAGGCTGATCAGGACTTCACCCTATCATTCACCCTATTATGTCTCTACCTCGTTCAACAATCTCACAAAACACGGAGCATTGCAATTCAGTACAGAATCTAAGTGTATTTTTTTGGTATGTGATTTTTATTTTTTTTTTAAATGGTTGCTTCCACCAAGAGTACTTGCTCACCAAGCAGACAACGTGCTGGTCACTGGCCTTCTTCAGCAGCAGCTCTGGACTGAACTCACCGATGCGCACGACTTTCGGTGCCTCTTCGCCGCGCAATGTGGCATTTGTTTCAGGGCCCGTCTACCGCAGGCTGCGGCGCCCTTCAACCCCAACGCCGTGCACAGCTTAGCTGCACACAAGTGCAGTTACTGCACTCACCGCAATGCGAAAAAACATCTACCTTAACAAAACAACTATGAAACCAAATGAACCCTTTGGTTTTCAGAAGACAGATCCCTGTCTTCTGAACACACACCATACATGCAAATTAGGCACACTCATATTTGGCCAACCTCAGTCAGCTTTCTTTGTTCTTTCACAGATGAGTACAGAGTATCTCCTCCTCTGGAGTTTCACCCCAAAGATGTCCATGGGATACTAACCTTACCTTTTTCTTCTTTTCAGGCATGTGTCTCAGGGAACACTATCTCACCCCCTGCAATCTGAAATTCTCAAATTCCCAAGCTCACATACAAGCAAAAGGTAACTATCTCGGACAGCCAGCTTGAGCCACGTGCCATAAAGAGTCATGCAGAGGAGATGCGATACACCCAGACTACAGTTCATGTGCCTTTCTTTACATACCGACTAAAATACATACTGCAAAATCACAGAAAGTAGACCTCGGGATGTATCCCCAAGACCCTGGGGCACAATCAACAAAATCAAGTGTCTCTGTCTTAGTTGTCCGTCTGTTCTGTTTTCAGAACCTCCAGTGAAAAAAGGCTCCTCGCCCCAGCTGGAATAACCTATTCTCCTTAGTTAACAAGGTCTATTGTAAGGAAATGTTCCTAACTTGCCTTTCAAATGAATAACCTGTTATCTACCACCATTGTGGAGAAAAGACTGTTTCTATCTTCTCTATAGCAACTTTTTCCATATTTGAAGACTGTTTTTACATCTTCCTTCAGTCTCCTCTTTGGATTGAAGAATACTTCTGACCTCTTGAGTACTTTCTGTCCTCCAGACTCTATCCAGCTAAGCCCCATCTGTCTCGGGTGCTCCAACACGGACAGGTACTTCAGGTAGGGCCTTATCACACCTTGATAACACAGAAATACCACCACACTTCTCACAGGCTACACTGGTGATGCATCCCACTATGATGATTATCTTTTCTGCAGCAATGAGTTAACAGTGCTCAGCGTGTCGTACTCCCTACCATCCCTGCCCCAAGATGTTTTATGCAGTAATACCCACTCCCTCCTGTTTGTGCAGCCGACTATTCCTACACAAGTGTAGTTCCTCACATGCCAAACCATTTCTCCTATTTTTCATGATCAGTTTTAATTCAAATCCTGTCTGCCAGTCTGCTGCACTCCTGCCAGCCTGGCATGCATTACCTAGATACATCAAAAATTTAATTATTACCTCTAAATGAAGATCTACCTCCACATACCCCACAGAAACCATAACTTCTTACACACAGCCCCCCCGCCCCGCCCCATTAAAGCCAGTTTCTGTTTGGAGACTTGCCACATACAGTTAGGGATTTCTCTGGACACATTCTAATACCCTAATGAGCTTTAAAACACCTACTGCTATTTAAAAAATAATAATAAAAGCATTTGGTACAAACAGATTTCCTTCTGCTAAAATTCCTCCCTTTCAAACCTAATTTTGAATTACTCTAACATGTGGAAGATTCAAATCTCAACAGCAGTTTTCCAATCACAAAACCACCACATTTTAGTGCAGCCCTACAAAATTAGTCACAGAAGTGATTTGAGAGGGGTTTTTTTTGTTTGTTTGGAAGAAATTTGGCATCAGAGTTATTTTGTGACAGAGTCCTCCTTCCTAATCCTTGAGTTTTTTGTCACATTTCCTAATCAGTGAAGCTGTATGGTTTTATAATAATTAAAATTTTTCTCTGAGACATTCATTGGTAATTAAGGCATCTGGCTTTACAAAAGGAAAGATAAGAAACATTACTAATACAAGTGTTTTAGGGTTTGTTTGTTTTGTGGTTTTTTTTTTGTTAAATACTTCTAAACTATTTTAAGCTTCATATACATTATATGCAGTATATGTAATGTTGCTATAGAGATTTAACTAGCATTTCTTCAGGACGTTCTGCAACTTGTTGCTGGCTTGGGCTCTGAAGTAACTGCAACTTTTTCAAACTTGTGCTGATACAACAAAGTTTTCATACTGTGTTGCATGCTAAGTTATCCATATATACAGGCTTGCTACAAAAGAAACCTGTGATACCTGATAAATCTGGATTAAATACAATTGTGTAAATGGCTTCCATTTAAGTGTTGGGTGGACATGATTTGAATTGATTATAAGAGAAAAGCACAAACAGTTTTGTCACGTATTTGCAAACAGTATGTGGCATGTCAGTTTGGAAAAAAAAAATTCACGTTTAATTGCATCTAGAAGATTACAGTAGAAAAGTGTTGGGGTGGGGGATAAGGAGCCTTTCCTTTTCATTCTACCATGGAATAGACTGAAAAAGAAACAGTTCTGTCATTCAACAGTAAAAATAAAAAGTAATACTTAGCAAGTTTTTGCATTATTGTTTCCAAACTGCTCACTGAAACCAAAACAAAGGGCCAAAATGTGCTTGCCTTGCTCAAGAGAATAATCCCACTGAAATCAACAAGACTGACTATGCAAATGTGGACAGCAAAATTTGGCCCCAAATAAACATCCCCGTAACTAGGGAAAACACTAATCACCAAAGTGCACTTAACACCATAGTAGCTACAGTTTCTTTATACATGCACAGTTTGTGCGACACTTTGTACATGAAACTAGCCAATGGAATATAAATAAGTGTGCCGCTTCCTTTTAAATATGAACATTAATAATGAAGCATATTCACATTTTTGCCTTTCAAAGACCTTTTTGGGAAAAAAAAAAAATAAAAACACCTTCCCCAAAGTAACCTGGAACATGTTAAATATAGCACGTATGATTCAAAGAATGGTATTTAAGGTAGAAGAACTTTCACACACAAAACTGGTATTTGCTGTATAGTTGGAGTGACTTATGAAAATTCCAAGAAAAGACAATCCTCTCACCAGGAGAGGAAGGTAACAGTTGTAGTGTTAATTCAGTTTCTTCTGCAGGGGTTTGTTTTTATCTTCAGTGTTTTCAGGGCTGAAGTCAGTACAGATACCATTAGGAGCAGAAAGAGATGAAGTCTCCAAGCCACTCTCAGCTCCCATCTGATCAGCATAGAGATAGTCTTCTGCAAAGTGTGGGTGCAATTCAGCAAATCTGTAGAAGCAATCTAAAAAAAAAAAAAAAAAGTTGTTACACAGAATCAGCTCTTTGAAACAGAAGGACGCTAAATTTGAATACTTACACATATATAATCACATGATCACTTTGGAGAAAAATAGCAACAGTTAACACAATGCTACCCCCATAGCTTGTTTTAGCTTCTCAGCAGAAGTTTACCACATCCCCAGAGCTGAGTTGCCTCAAGAGTTATCTAAGCCCCCTTAAAACACTTCACGAAGGAGCTTAACTTGTATGGTGAAGGGGTAAACAGGCTCAGATTTACATTAAAATGCATGAGAAGCACCACATGCCCTGACATAGCATCTCACTATTCACTGGGGGAAGGGCAGAAACCCTTCAGCTGAGGAACAGTGAACAGCAAGAGTAGTCATTTCTTGAAAACTGCGAAGTCTTTTGCAGACATGACCTTTAATGCTTTGCACTCATAATTCTCTTCAACCGAACAGCAGCTGTCATTGCTGCCTTCCACTTTCAAGATTTCAGCATTTCAAAACTCCTAATATTTTAGAAAATAATACTGTGAGAAGATAATTAATTTTCTAATGCATTATAAAAAAAAGATTTTAATGTTGGCTACTAATAAGACAATAAAAAGAGCAAGATTAGTTCTTGGGGGAGCAGGGAATCCTTAACATCAAGAAGTTACATTCTGTGTTAAAAATCAGGCATTGAAGCCTTGTCACAATTTGCCCATATGACTGTTTATTCAGTCGCGATTTGAACACAAGATACTGTACAGGACCCAAGTCATAAGAAGCTATTCTTATAATGTAAACTGACACTGGAAGAAGCTGGATGCGAACATTATCATTAACTCAGTCACCTACAGTGTATCACATGCAGCCCACTCAAATTCCCTGTGTTATCCCAGAAGAGCTCATGATCAGATGATGCTGTGAGTTCCCTGGAGCACAGCGCAGACGACAGCTGAAGTAGCCTTTCAGAGGAGCGAAGCCCAGTTCCTCCCTGGTACAACCAGGCTGGTGTGGAAGAAAGGAACTACCACAGCTTTCCCTCTTCGCCACCCTTCTCTCTTTGAGACTGCGTGTTTTTCTCAGTATTGCAAAGGGCAAGGGAACGTTGTTTGGCTCACAGCGGCACTGAAGTTGTAGGTCAACCCTGCCTCTGAACTGTTGCAGAGGGATAGGTGGGGAGAATGCAATAAATGTAACTTCATCCTTGAGCAAACAAAAAAAGTGGGTATCCTTTATCCACAGTTTATGTGGATCTGAAGTATTTTGGACCCTGTAACTTCAAGAAAAACTGATGATGTTCAGGCCATGAAAACCAACACTATCACCTATGTTGAAAAACCTGTATGTACAACAGGCTGATTGATCATGTAAATGACAAAGCCTTCGGAGGGGTGGGCAGTCTTAAATGTTTCAAAATGCATACAGCAAAAATTTGTCTTTCAATAATACTTAATGCAAGTTCAACTTTTTTTTTTTTTAAACAACCTCATAGCAGAATTTGATGCATCTGACCCTTTTCAACAAGGAAGCGTAGAATATTCTTTTATATTTAAAATATTTAACGGTGGTAGTAGTTGCAATAATGTATTATTAAAAACATTCGAGTGCAAACTGATTCATCAGAATCAAAACAGTTAAGCACATGCAGTGAGCCCAACTGACTACATTATTTTTCTGCAGCTAACAAGGAAAGAGCCATCAGCTATCAGCCTTAACTGGGTCTGGCCTGCAGCAGGAACATGAAAGCATTCCTTTTTTTCCACATGGACACTTTAAACCCATCCCAAGAATCTATTCCTTTTTGTAACAATAGATGTAAGTGTGCATCATATTAATGACCATGGAAAAATAGCCTTTTTTGGGAAAGGTCATTCTGATAGTTAGCCTAAGGTAAGACAAGTATAAAAATTTCAACCAACAGTACCAAAGATGCTCTTACAATCACATTAATCATAATCCTTTTTGCATGGAAAAGACTAGAATATTTACTGTAGATGCCATTCTAATTAATTTTTCAAAAAGCTACTGTAACTTTTCAGAAAATAAATTCAGAAAATCCCTTGAGGCAGTTGTTCACACAAGTACAACAGTCTATATCCAGACTGGCATCCTGACAACGCTACCAGGATCCATCCCTCAACGTTTATCAGTATTGGATCTGAGGAGGGGAGCGGCAAGAGGGAAGAGTTGAAGAAGAAGAGTTGAGTCAACTGCCCAACTGAGTTCGGAGACAACAAGAGGCAACAGAGATAGGCAGGAAAAAGGTAAATAAAGTAGGATGGACATGGAAATGCTGGTGATCTTCCAGGGAAGATTATGGAATGGTTCATCTTGAGTGC